>JASCZW010001641.1:0-54331 GCA_034211315.2 Aedes japonicus | reverse complement strand
AAAGAAGAACTGACTAAGGCGATCAAAATGTCCAGTGAAGAAATCCTGGTAAGACGAGGTATGCATCGATGACTTTCAGAGAACTGTACATCTGTTAACTAAATTATTATCTACTGAAGAAGTTACTGAAGTCTTGAACTTATGAACGTCACATCGACTAACTAATTAAATAACATAAAGAGACGCAACGACCTCCCAAACTCTTAAAGGAAATCTCTCTCTAATGAGTCCCACGAATTAACCATAAAAATTATACTGTCAAGGCTACTGAGACTTGTGACATCAAACATTACTGAAACTGGTAAAATTCCAATATCTCAACGACAAAATGACAACCTATTTTTGATTCGAGAATACTGCTCAAAAAGACTCTTGCAGCACATAAATGACGAATTAAACTACAAAAGACAGAAGAAAACACACTAACAAACTAAATAACAAAAAAACAAAACGACACCATACAAAACAGTGGACATGAACATGACTGAGAGAAAGGGGGAGCATCCTTGCACGGCTGGAGAAATGTTTCAAATTGAGTTGAGTTATATCATTCTAACGCACAGGAAGCAATACCATAGCTTCTTATTTTTGGTTCGAGAAAACTGCTTCGGAATACTCTCGGTCTATCAGGGATGCAGTTTGGTTTCCGAAACGGGAAATCAACGGTAGATGCTATTTGAACGGTGGTGGATAATGGATAAGCCGTTCGGACAGAAGCGAAGAGAGGAAGCGTTTTTACTCTGTGATAACGATCGAGTGAAGAATGCTAGAAGTTCTAAGAAGCTTTTTCCAGAGCCGGATTTTGCTTTATGATACTGACATGGGACAGAACCCGAGCAAGAGAAAACAACATATGAATACCTAATTTTGATCTTGATATCTGGCCATTGTATTAAAGAGCTCAGATTAAGAGGTAAATACCTAATCAAAATACCTCAAAATTGCAATACCTCTCGAATAACAATACTTGAGAATACCTGAGGTACTATTTTGGTAATGTCTTACCACAATGTGGTATTTGCATAACATTGTGGAAACAATTTTATGGTATTATCCTCAAGTATTTTACCTTTAATCTGAGCTCTTCAACACCAAGGCCAGTTAATAAGTTATTTGTTCCTGCTCGAGAAGTCAATCAGTATTGCAGTAGGTGTGCCACAAGGTTCTAGTCTCAGTCCAACGCTTTGAAACGGATTGTACAATAGTGTGTTGACACAGAAGTTGCGGAAATCCTAGCACCAGTAAGAGGTGACCTGTGGTTCGTATATCATCGTTGATACTGAGATATGGTGGCCAGTCTGGGTTGCTGCGTTGGCAACCAGGTGGAACCAAGTCAAGCTTGACAGTACGCTTCTACTGATGGTGAGGTGGCTCGCTTGGCGTACCAAACCATATCATCGGATGCAGTATTCGTTATCGCTGGAATGTTGTCTATTGGCATAACCCTAACGGAGGACAGCAAATGCTACAGGCAACTAGAAACCTCAGCAGTATAGAAAAGAGCAGAGTCGATAGCCAAATTGCAGCATGAAGAACACAGCAGTAAACGTTAGATGGCTCATTCTCACTCTGACGACGTGGATAAACATGAAGCACAGAGCACCTGACACAGTTCCGGTCATAAGTCAAAGAAAATAAGGACTAAGGACTGTTTTCTGACCAACGCACAACGGAAGTGAACCCCAGAATCGCATGCATGAGGCCCACACCAAGCCATCCCAGCATCACAGCACAGTTTTTAAACCACAAAACACCACCCCCTTCCCTCCTACACACACACTACCGCCACCGGGTGAAATGTGGTGTTTTGGCCATACTTGGATGTGGCCTACTACGTCAAAAAGTCGTTGGACAAATTGAAGAATATGAAGATTATTATAAAAACAATTAATGCTGATCCTGGGCTATGGGAGGGACCATCAGGGCACTCGCAGACTGGATGGGGAGAGTGGGAATGCAAACCAGTTTGGGAATAGAGAGCTCTTTTCGTGTTAGATAGCTCGCTCTGTTGACCAATTGCTCAATCTATCTGTTGGAAGGAGATCCTTATATCCCTGTGGATATGTTTAAATGATATTGCCTATCGATCCTCACAGCCCGTTTTTAGGCCCTTCATATAATGGCATGATGAGCGTAATAAGTGGTTATTGAAGCTTGATCAATTCTTACAGAGAGGAGAGCCAATTGCTGTTGGACTTATCTTCCGTGCTACAATGGCTACATCATACACCATACATATATAATGTTCCGAAAAATATAAATACACTTTCTCTCTGTAATAAAAAAAGAGCATACTGTGGTTTTTTTTATTATTTTGTTCTCCATATTCATTTCAATTTGGTTGATTTTTCGTAGGGTAGGCGAGCTGTCTAACTATTCTCTCAACACTACTCATAAGCAGAGATCGAAATTCTCACTCAGCTGGGTGAAAACCATGCTCTCTTTCAAGCAAATTGTCGATGAGTAGCGAACCGTCCACATTTTCATCTCTCCTTTTTCGCCGATGATTCATTATCCTCTCTCTTGCATATGCGAAAATATCTCTCTCCAAAATTCAACGAAAATATTTTCTCATGTCACATTTTTCACCGGAAACATGCTACCTATATCGTATAGATCGTATACGAGGAGCAAAGCTCGAAAATAAGGCCAAGCTGGTACACACTGGTACCGCCATGCACCATCATTATTGAACTATAATGTCAGAATAAATTTATCAGCTACTCATGCTCTCCGAAAATTCTAAATCGCCGTTGCTTTTCTCGCGAAAACTGCTGTGAGCGTATAATAGTCTCTCGATTCTCACATTTCCATCTGTTTCTCCAAGCGGGTGAAAAAGGACGTTTCTCTTCTCGAGTAGGCGAAAATTTTGGTCTCTGGTCATAAGCTTCTGCACAATGCTTCCTCTTACCATTTTAACCATTCTTAAATTTGTCAACAGTATCCGCTGGTTCCATGTATTTTCTCAGGTTATCCTTCGTCAAAACCTAGAAAATCTCGATAGAGTCAATCTCTAGGCAGTGTGGTGGATTCATCTCCTTTGGTACAAATATGAGATTGTACCACTCTAGTGGACATTTTAAGTAATGGCAGGAAGCAAGATGAGGCCACAAGATTGTAGGTTTGTTATGCTGTTTGATCAAGGATAGCAACCTTTTTTTCGCAGACAATGCTTCACGTAGATTTGACCATTCATTGTGTCTGTCGTAATGAATGGACGAGAGATTTTTCCATATCCATATCTCGCCCCTGTGCTGCTCACACCTTCTTTCTTAGTCAGTTTTCTGATCGAAAGACAACTGAAGGTGCACCGTTCGTACACAATTCGTTTTCTTTGCTCGGGAGAAGGACCATGCATTTTCAAACTACCGTGCGAAAATTTGAAAAAAAAAACATCAGTTTAATTTGGATGTAAACAACAAAATTTTGTAGAATACTTCACGCATTTTGAATTGACGGTTAATCATTCTTGTAGTTATAATTATCGGAACAGTCTATATCCGGATTACTTGATTCCCTTGAAATCCTAGCTACGCCAATACAAGTTCTTCAATACATTTTTGGCAGCTGCTTAACCGATTTGTTAACAAAAATTTATTGTAGCCTTCTGCCTTTGATGTTCTAAAAAAGACCATTGATTACGATAGATAGCAAAACCTAGCAGCAATATTCACCCACTCATTAGCCGGAAGTAGATCGTTATTGTGACTTTTTGAAAACGTTAAGATATAATATTTAATTAGCAAACACCGCATCGTTCCCAGTTACAGAGTTCCGCATTCGCAAGGATAAACTTTAAAAAATTTAATTTTCTGCCAGTTAAGCTGTTCCATAGCGAAAATTTCTCTAAAACACAACCGCCATCCACAGCTAATCGCAAACAGCAGAACAATTTTCCAGTTAACCCACAGCTTCGCTTCCAGTTTGTTGCTAGGTGGATAATGATTCCATGGAACTCTCTAACACTGCATAGAAATGTTTAAACAGGATGGATATAATTTTTCAGAAGGGTTGCGGGACTGGGGTTAATGGTTTTGTTTAAGTTAGTTAAATGAATTAAATTGAAATTTATGAAATAAAAACGTTTATTTTTATGAAATTACATGAGTCGAATTTTTAATTGGTTCTAATCAATTGAGTGGAACATAGCTGTGAATGTCAGTTTATTAAAGAAAAGCTGTTTTCATATCAGCTCTTCGGATCTTCTCGGACAAATTAAAATTACAAACAAATATAATTTGAATTAAAATTATAAGAGAAAAATATGAGAAGAAGGAGGATGAATCTCAATACATTCACAATTCAACGCCTGGCGGTCTGGCCGACATACTTCTGGCGAAACCCAAAATGGGTTCCCTTAAAATTTTACGTCCCATTATCGTTCTCGGATGTGGTTTTTGTTACTCGGAAGCTTCGGGTGTTATTCATCGTAATTCGGTAATGCTTGTGTGTGACATTCTGAGGCTGTGACTTCCACGGAGGACTAGGTTTGTTTGTTTTTTGTTGTTTAAAAGAGGATGGTTGATTGCTGTTTTTCTCCACTGGTTCTGTTTGGTTGGTTAAGCGCAGTAATGGGAATTGAAATCTACTCCGTCTGGCACCAGCACGGACTGAGAGTTAATTAGAAAAGTTTCACCCTCGATTGCTTTAATAAATAAGTTGTTGCGTCACCTTTTTGCCTGGAGCCATTAATTCGAATCAAATTTCTTGGTTGGGTTAATGTTATCAAATGGAGAACTCTTTTTAGTCGACCGGCTTCAAGTCGCTTGATGATAGGCCAAGTTTTGCTTGAGCCAAACCCGCGTGAGCAATGAATCAGAGCGGTACTTGTGTGATTTGAAGAAATTACGCCAACTGATTCAAGATCATCCACCCGATGTGGAGAAATCCCACTGCAAGCCGCGTCTTGATTTATAATGTTTTCTATTTCATGCTTTGTACCAGCGAGCTTCGAGTCTTGATTTTACGCTGTGCATTGCCGCAAGAGCGGTGGATTGCGCGGTATTCCAAATAGGATAAGTGGCTTCTAAGTGAGTTAGAACTAAATTGAGTTAGCTTACTATTACTGTATTGTTTGCCTTGCTGGGCTCATGCTGTGAACAAAGCAGTAACCATGAAAATTTTTACCGAATATTTATTGACAAATTTGATAAAAAATATGCAAATTCACAAATTTGTAATTAAGACACATACTGCCCATTATTTATATAGAAGTTTGTATCTACAGTTTTGTGATAGTCGAGTTTTCGATAATGAAGTGCACTGAATTGCCCCTCGAAAAAAGTTGAACTCATAGAAAACGAATACTTAACCTTCTCTCCGTTATGGGAAGTTTATGTTCCTGCTTTATTTCCGAAGCATTTGACTTTTCTGTATCACCAAGCTGTATGAATGGTTCCGTCCGCGATTAATTTTTTTAGAATTACCCTTGGTTTTCTTCTGGATGGCAAATTTTTCACCTTTCTTCAGGGAATGTCTTATTACTGTTTCTCCTCAATTGATTCTCTAGGCACTTTCTCGGATACTTAAACCTATACTCTTCAATTCGACAACCAATTTCCGCTCTGTTTTGTCCAAGAACTTTCTATTGGCATCGTGCTTGAAAAGCGTCAACAGCTATGAATAATGTATGCCTTTATTTCTGCAAAAAAAGTAATAAGGACCACCCTAGTTTTCATTCACACCAAAAAAAGTGCCTTGTTATCAGAAACAGCTTTGTGGAAGACAATTTTGCTCCACAACTTCATACTTAGGCTGAACATGTAACTTTCCAGCTAAATTCGCATTCTGGACCACTGTGCAATGCAAACAGATAGTCAAGGTGTGTATATAGAGGTGGATTAGATGTTGGTTATTCAACTGCGCTTTTGGGATTGTCACATAGAATTGTAGAAAATGTAACATCAGAACATAACAATTACTCAATGGCTTTCAAAAGCATTAAAAGAAATACATAAACAAGTAATAGAAAAAAAATTGGGTGGTATTTCTTTCATTTTTTGTTTGTTTTCAAAATACCTCTTCAGATTAGTTATATCTTCCGATCACTTATGCCTGAGTGCAATGCGAAATGCCATTTGGTCTTCCTGTACTATGCTGAACGACTATGCACAGAAAAAGAAGAACATTGAACATTTTTAATCATTGGAACGCAAAACTAACGATCTTGCCTGGAAGATTTTCTCTTTATTCGTTCATGGCAGTTCTTCCATATTTTAAATATATCTTTACGGTAACATGTCTTGTTGAGCAATTGAAGTATTGCGCTCTATTCTTTGAAATATCCCCCCTTAAAGTCAAAACTATCACCTTGCCGAAGGATGGAGGACTTGATCTCACGCTGTAGGCCTACATGGGAGTCCTCGAATTCGACACTTTTATATCTTTGTCACGCCATAGTACGTTTACATAAAGGCAAGCACATGAGGAGTGATACTGGCGGAGTATGTTACATTTCATTTTAGTATTGACAATTGAAATTCTATATTGCTAACCAAAGGGAGACGACTAAAAGTACACTTTATATTTGCGTGACATGTTATGTTGTTTTTATTCATCAATTTGATAGAATGAATAAACAAAATACATATTTTGCCCGCGATATAATTGAATGAATGAATATATGTGAATATACGAATATTATCAATGAGTGTTAATTTTTTTATCATGGCAGTGGGCTGTAGATTTAAATGGCAATGATATAAACAGCCACCATTATCTGTGCAAAGGCAGAGTGATGTAGCTGCGCTTTGAACACCTGCTCTGAAATGACGTACAATTTAGATTGGGCAGACCGTTCGAAATGATGCACATAGTCACAGAAGGGTGTTTCTCATGACAGACGATGCCATATATTTTATTCTCTTAGGATGCCAAAACTTCATTTCAAATGGTAAAATATACCTTATATGTGATAAAGAGTGAATTTACCAACAATTCAGTTAACTTTTTTTGGGGCTGTGAAACATTGAATTAAATTTGTTATCTTTTTAGATGGTCCATGCAATTTGACGCATTTTGAATTGAGATTTAAGGAAAAGTAAAACTCCAAACTCTTTAATATATGAATTGATATTAGAATGGACATAGCTTTATTTAATATGAGATGCATTATTATGGCAGCTAACTTTATCATGAACCGTTCTGAGAGTACATAAAAGTAGGAGATCAGGCTCTTAACGGAAATTTGTTTGTTTTTTTTTCACTTTTTATGTCAATAAGCGCCAAAACTTATTTTGATTGAGTTAAGTTAGGTTAAAGTGATGCAAATGTAGAAGAACACAAAAGAACACTCATTTCTACGAACAGAAAATCGTAGAACCGTCGTGAAAAAATCAACATGAAACAAATACATTCACCTTCATTTTTTTCTACTTTTATCTCACTTAAAGGAAATATACCGAGAACTGATGAATCAAAAAGTTCAATCAAAATAAAATAAAAGCCTACACTTGATAACCAACCACAAAAATTAATATTGAATCTGATATGGAATCAGGAAAAAAAACTCATTCGACTTTTAAATTTAGATGCAGAGGGACTGCTTTCGAGAATTTTTGGTGAATTTTATGTAATGTACTGGACAAAATGAAACACGAACTTGCAATGTTTTTAAACTTTCTTGATTTTCTCAGTTTTAAGATAGTTCTTCAAAGCATTTCAGGCAGATGTGCACGATATATTTGGAATTACGGACATTAACTGTCATATTGGAAACGGTTGATGGGCAAAATTAGGCATAACGATAATAGGAAGAACGAAAATACATCATTTTCATTGCTTATTATTAACTAAATTTTCTACTATGACTACCCATAGCCTTAACCATGCATTGCAACCTTCGTGGCATACCTTCAACAAGCTTTAGATAAACAACGAGACCTTTTCCAGAGCTTCGAAAAGTTTGTCAGATAGTCATATCTTCTTTGCCAACATTCTGATCCAAAATGGATCACAATGTTTGTTAAGATTCAGGACCAGCCTTAGGAATGGTCATTTCACTAGCCTATAGACTGTTCCAGAAAGTATGAGCACAATTTCAAAATAACAAAAAAGTCATGTTTTTTTTTAGTTTTAATAACTTTATTTGACAAGTCATATGTGTATTTGTGTTTTATATGATATTTTACTCTCGTTTAATCAAAATATTTAATCATAGCCAAGACTCCTAACTTTATCTCGAACATGACCCATAAGCTTCTGCACAGTGATACTTCCCACCATTTTGACCACTTTTGGCCAATCTTTTTAAAATTTGTGGATGTCGTCCGCTGGTTTTATGAATTTTTGAAGCTTTGCTTTGGTTAAAGCCCAAAAAGTCTCGATTGGCCGTGCCTCCGGGCAGTTCGGCGGACTCATGTCTTTCGGCACCAAACATACATTTTGACTTTTGTACCATTCTTGACTTCTTGAGTGTCCTTTGCGTAATGACATGACGCCAAATCAGGCCAAAACACTACTTGACCCTCGTGCTGCTGCCTGATCATCGGCAATAATTGCTACTGGAGACATTCCTTAACGTATTTCTGAGTGTTCATCGTCTCCGTTGTGATGTATGGACTAGATGTTTTACCACCTTCTTACCGAATTTTTCCGTAAAAATTGCCTTCTCCGTTTCGGGGATGTCTTTGTCTTCGCTTACAGTATAGAATTGTGGTCCGGGAAGCGTTTTGTAATCTAGTTTCACTTACGTTTCATCGTTCACTTTTATACACCCAGAATTTCTACACAATAACGAATCGTAGAGTTTGCGGGCCTGTGGTTTCACGGATGCGGCCTGTTTTGGGTTCCTTTTTGGTTTTTTCTGCTTTCGGTATGTTTTAGCCCAAGTCTTTCTTTGGCACGCATGACGTTACTGGACGAGGTCCCTAGTTTTTCGCAACATCCCGAACGGAAGTTGCTGGTTTTCGCTTGTAGGCATCCCTGATCTTTTTTAATCTATCAATAAAATTCATTTTGCATCCCAACAAACTTACGCGACCATCTTCTTGGCCGATTTCTGGACACGAGCTCGCTTCGGAGCCAAAGTGAAGTCTGCTTGAGAACAAAAACTACTTCCTATAAAATAAACGTCAAATTTTGTCAACTTCACAGCCTACTACAGAGAGTGGCAGACAAATGCGAAAATGTGCTGCTGCTTCAGAATATCAGAGTTGTTTTGTTGGAAATTTGTGAAACCAGACAGTGAAAAGAAGGGATTATGAGTTTTCTGCTTGCCCCTTGCTGCTTGTGGCCAATATACGAGACAAATGTTCTGTGTACAAAATCCATGTTTACGAAACGAGTGAAAGCTGATTAACGAATATGAATGTTCAGTGTGGTGATCCCGATACCATGACTGGTATTAAAGCTGTCCTTATTGAGCAATAAGGGAACCAAAATGACTTCTCGAAGAATTTGTTGTCGATGCTTCAAGTACGAAAGGGTGATAAAAATCACCTCAGATTATTCAATGGAATGAAAGAATGAAATACCCGACCCGACTGAATGCCAATAATACGTTGTAATGATCTTTAAGGTCTATTCAGTTGGTTTTTGCAAATAGTATATAGTTTTGTAAATATTGCTAGAGATATTTTATTATATAAATTTGTAAAATAATCTTCTTAAATAATATCTTATAACATATTCCCCGCTTCTTCGAAGCTCATTCAAAAACTCTTACGCTATAAAAGCGTCGAGCACTCACGAAGAGTAGAACAAATGAGTTTCCTTATATAAGTAAAGAAAGAGGACTTCCAAAATATATCATACATGTTGTCGAAAAGAGAATGGTGAGCTTCATAGTTTGTGAGCTTTCTAGCATATCCTGAAAAAGAAGGAGATGATGTTTTGCCAGAATGAAAGATATCAAGAGAAAGTGTTGAAAGTTCCGCCAGTGTACGGTAGGTTGAAAATAGAATAGAATACCTTAACTGACGGAAGCTCGCTTCGTTTAGACCTTATGGCTCGACCTATGATGATAAACCCCCTCTCCTTCTCGTAGCTGGTGGCTCTAACGAGGTGTCGTAATTTTTGGCTGAAACTTTGTTGGTATTGTCGGCCTTTAGAAGTACAAAGAAGGCCCGAGAAGTACAACGGTCGATTTAAACGCCACCGGTAAGCTTACTCTCCGAGTTCGGGAAACTTGATCCCATTCCCCTGAATGGTCTCATACCGGGCAAACCTGCAATATGGTGGGTAGGCTCCTTTTAGGAGTGGTGCATAAGCGTTCCATTTACAAACGGGAAGCTCGACAGGTAGGTGGGTTACGGCGTCTCTTCCGCTGACAAGGCAACACGGTACCTCGACAACACAGAGGTAATTCTCCATAAAGGATGTACGGAATCAAATTACGACACACACAAATATTCGGCAAAGTTCAACCAATCATCTTAAAACATTCAGGGAGTAAAATAAAACATGTTATGAATATTTTCTCAAACATGTTTCATTCAATTTCAATTCCATATCCAAATGTACGAACCTTCTTCTTGAAACTATTCATAAAGTCCTCTACAACATTTGGACCAACTTTTTTTTGCGTGGCAATCCATTTCTTCATATCGTCCTCCGATTTCTCTTCCTTAGGGAGCCCCCAAACTTCCTTCTTCATGATGGCCCAGTACTTTTCAATTGGCTGCAGTTCCGGTGCGTTCGAGGCGTTGAGATGCTTCGGCACAAAATTGACCTCCTTAGCCTTGTACCACCCCAAAACCTCTTCCGAGTAATGGCACGAGGCTGAATCCGACCAGAAAATCGTAGAACCATCGTGTGACCTCAGGAGAGGAAGTAGACGCGTTTGAAGCCATTCCTTTGGGTACACCTGCCCATTGACCGTTCCAGTTGTCAGGAATGGCGTGCTTCGCCTTCCACACGAGCAAATTGCATGCCAAATCATATATTTTTTGGCAAACTTTGACATCGTCGGCTTTCTAACGTGCTCGAGGACATCGAATTTATGATGAGCAGTGTAAAACTGGAGCCCCGGAAGTTGCCAGATCGAGGCAATGTGGTTTCGTCAACATCAGAGCTTCCGTGCACGTGTTTTACTTGCCGTATTCTGCCGTTCATCGCGATTAGGTGCCTTTCGAACTTTGTACGTGTGTAGTCCTACACGTTTTTTCGCATCTTGCACCATCTTACCGGCTTGTGATCCTTAACACTAAACGGAGATCCATTTTTGCCACTTATCTCTCCGATCGATGGTCAAACGCTCGTTAAAACACGAAACACCATAGAATATACCATTCCCAGCTTCCTGCTTACGGCACGATAAGAAAGATCCGGATTTTCGAGGTACGTGCGCAAAATTTCTTTGCGCCGCTGCTGTTCTTCGGAATCCATCTTCGCAACGATTGCACATCTGCTAGTGAAACTAACACAGCGTAAACAAATACATATTGTTCTAGTTTTACTCAAAATTTCAATAGAAAATGCCAAACTGGTAAAAAGTTACAGCCATTTAGAAGTGGTGCAATTTGATTCCGTACAACCTTTCAATAGGTAATATAGGCCTAAAACATTTGAGGAAGCAAACCATACGGTATGCGTAAATCAGAACGTAGAATGTAGAACAAAATCCGTGTAAATTAAACGCCACGGAAATCCCAGTAGCAGTGGTGCTGAAAGCAACAACAGCAAATGCTCCTTAAAAGCGAGAGCAAACATAAAAACAGCATTCAAATAGCCATTGAAGATGCTCGCGTCTTCCAGAGCTAGAGTGAAACGCCACTTGATTACGAAGCTGGTAAAGGAACTACGAATGACTTTCCGAAGAGAACGGTTTCTTTGTTGAAGAAGGTGTAAAAATGATAATCCTGATATTCGCCGAAAAGCTGTTCAGAATTGAGTCTAACATCGCTGAAAAATTTTAAGGATGTTTGAGAGAAAGTGAGTTTTATGTTCTAAATCAAACACTGTCTGGTACCATGCTGTTTGGCTTGTTGGTTTCCAACGGTTTGAAGATGTCTGTTTTCATCGATACTGGTGTTAAAATCAATACCGAAGTGTATATCGGTATTTTGAAGACCCAACTGCTTCCCTGAGTCAATGCCAACTTCTATGAAAATCAATACGTTGTCCTACAACAAGTAGTTGAAGCACATGCCTGCTAAACATCTCGCCCTAGTGTGAAGACCCTGCAGTTTGTCATAACACGCACATGGCAGTCGATGTCGGAGGACTACGTTGGAAAGGCGTGCTTTAGATTTCGTCGTTTAGGATGATTCAGGATCATTCCAAAAATGGAGAACTAAGCGAGTAAATTTCTTTCAAAGGACCTAATAACGGGTGGCAACTAAAATTTTGGAATTTCTTTCTCAAGCTGTCAAAAAAAGACAAACATAGTTGAAGAAGATCTGATTTATTCAAATAAAAGATACATTGTCCATTGTTGAAAAAAAATTAGTGAGCATTTGAAAACGGTCCGTAATCGGATGTTCAGCGAAGCTTCCGTTTGATGTCGGAACAGGAGCGTTGTACGGCCTCCATGTCAACTTTGCGAATGCATCTCTTAATTCTACCAATCAACTGTTTGCAGTTCGTGGCTCTCCAGTTATTTTTGTACACCAAGGAACTCAAAACCCCGAAGAAATCTTCGATTGGGCGACACTGAGGCAGATTTGTCGGGTTGTGGTTTTTGGGTACAAATGGGATCGAATGGGTATTCAGGAACGATTGTGTTTTTATGGCGTAATGCGATGACGCTTTATCCGGCCAAAACACGTATTGTCCATCAGCATGATGTTTTTGTAGAAACGGGATCAAAATTTTCTTCAAACATTCATTCTGGTACACATCTTGATTGATTGCCAAACCAGAGGGATTGAACCATGGCTTAGAAATGCCTTTCTCGGAAATGGCAATGTACAGCATCACTTTCTGTTCAAACTTATGTTTAAACTTATATTTTATGTTCGGAGGTGTAGTAGAACTATCCGTTGAATAGTATCGATCGTTTCCGGGAATCTGCGTCTTCGAAAGAGGGAAGTAGCTTTCGTCGTCCAAAACAAAACCTTTTCCGGAATAATTTTTAATCAACCAACGGCATTGGGATTTCAGCGTTGAAATCTGTGAATCAGTATATTCCGGGGCTCGTGTCTTCTTTCGGAACTTTATTCCGGCTCTTTTCAATGTTTTGCAGATGTATCTTCACACCATGGTGAGAACAGTTGAACTTTTTTGCGGCATCCCGTTGGCTCAGTGAATCCTTGTTGTTGAAGGCACGAGAAAGAGAACGAAGTCCTTTTGCGTCCATAATTTTGGCTGGTCTTCCACTACCTTGCTTGCGAGCAGTTGTTGGGGATCTTAGGATATGGTAAACAGTCGAAGTCGTAACATTTTTGCTTTTAAAATGTTGTACCGTATACGTTTTGCCGAGATTTCTGTGCAGTTCGTAGAACTGTACAACGCGCTCGCGAAATACTTCTTGTTTCGACGGCATTTTGAGCAAAACTGAGCAAGCATAAACAAAACAGAAAATACTAGCAGAAAGAGGAGAGAAAGAGCTAACGCATACACACTCTTATTTCTCTCTGAGCTCGTTGGTTGTTGAGCATAGAGGCCTCGAAAAAATTCCAAAATTTTAATTGCCACCCGTTATAGATGAATGAATTCAAAAATTTTATCAACTATTACACAATAGAATCAACTTTTGATATGATTACTGAAAATGGGATTTGAAAGAAATACCATAAATTTCGCATTTTTTTCAGCCGCATCAAGTTTATATAGCGTTAGGATGTATAGGGATGTAATGTATCATATAGATGTAAGTAATTCAGTGATATTTGATAAACATACGATGAAACGATGTCAATCAACTTGTGCTTAAACAATTGATAACGTTTTCATCATCTTATTGTGATCTAACTGATTTCAATTTTCGACATATTTAACCTTAGAAATGCCATGATCTCGTTAGTTCAGCTGATAGCTTTTCTGTACGATCTTCAAATGTTCTAAATCTGAGTAAATTTGATCGACATTGATCCCTAGACACCCTAAATCTGCAGAAAACAGTCACAAGTTCCAAAGTAGGTTTTCATACGGAAAGATAAATTGAGATTTAGCAAGAAAACCGTAGACCTAATATTGATGATAGCTTATTTTGTGTGTTCCTAACTATGGCTTATCATATTCATTCGGTAGTTTAGTATTAGCATTGGTTAATATGCAATAAGGGTTTATTACTATAAATTTGGACTCGAATAGTATCGAAGCCAACAAACGTCTATTATGCAAGTTATAAATTTTTGAATGTAGTGATGTCGTTTCAATTTTTTTAAGTTCAGCCTTCAACTATGATTTGTATTTTTTGAGTTCGGTGTAGCGAAAATTGCTAGCAATGAAATGTCTAAAAACTTATAGTAGAAAACTGTTTGAAAATGGTCCCTAATGCGAAATTCATAGGATGAGACGAAGTTGCATTCATGAATAGACCCAACATGGTTCCAAAGCACCGACATTTCATCCAAATCCCTCGCAAATGTTTGCCTTGAAAAAGGAAGTTTGTCAAAATTTTGAAATGACAGCATAGTGATGATCGTATTAAAAATAGCTGAGCAAGCATGTAGCCAGTTTAATATCGTTCGTAGGTCAGATTTTTAGGTATGTCATGAGTTACAACAAATTGTAATTGACCGTAGCATATTAGACTGGGTTATGGGACACAGACCCTATTTTTTTATATGTTGATGCCAGTATTTTGAAAATCATAATTTCAAGTAACTTCAGCGCCGAAGAGGGAACCTAACAGAAATTAAAAATCCAAAAACCCTCCCACGCCTTCAGCATCCGTGTAGCCAAATATAGAAGCACTTGTTCCATTAAGTACCGTCATTTCCATCTCTAATCTTTCCGTAGGCGTGCAAACGGCAAAAAGAGCCTCATCCGGTCTCAGAAAAACCGACCTGTGACCGACCCAATTAGCAACGGAACCTGCCAAGTGTACCAATTTTCGACGCCGCTTCATAAATTAGACAAAGAAAATATGAGAGTTCTGATACCGCGAAAAAAAAATAACAAAGGAAAGCCATATCGTTCCCATCCGTTTCGCCATCCGGACTAACCCAGCATCAACCCGGGACTCATTAGCATCCGCGTGCTTTACAGGAAAATGGTTTGTGATGTGCCTTCGCTGGACCGTGCAAGGAAGGACTGCCGGGCTGACGTTGTTTGTATTGTGCGTTCGAATAATTATCAGTGGAAATAGCTCAACGCCTTTGTTGGTGGCACGGTTTTTCCAATCATTATCACCATTGTCATCAATTTTGCAAAATTGAGAACACGCATAGTTAGAGTGATGGGCACAGTTTGGATAGCTGCTGGCAAAATGTTTGATAATGAAAATTGGAAACTGTTCAGTTGTGGAATGGGGTGGTGTTTTCTGACGAATAACTGTTGAACAAGTGACAGCACAATTCAATTCATCATGCTCTAATAAGCTAATTGAAATAGCACCCGGTAATTAGTACAGATTTCTACAAATTGATACAATTTTTCAAAGCATGTAACTGACTTGATGGTACCACCAGTAACATGCACTGATGAAGTTTGAGATTTCGATAAATGCCACCACCATACAGAAATCCAATATAAGAGTTACCTAAATGTACGACATTCGAACATAGTTCCTTGCAAATCATCAATGACAGCCATATAAATCATGAGCCATAAAGTGCTTGACAGTAATGCACCTTCTGTTGCAACCACCGACACTCACAAGCGATATGTTTTCTATGGTAGTTGTCAACGAGTGCAAAATCCAACAGTCATAAAGCTGCACACAACTCCACCTTTCACTGCAATCAAAATGCAGCTTCCTTTGTGGATGCACTTCTCGTACAAGCAAGCATTCAAGTTCTCTCAAGTAGTCACGCTTTAAAGCGAGTTAAATTGAATCAAAAGTGATATAAACAAGCTTGTTAGAAGTGTGACAACGTGCATTATTTATTGTAGCTCATCCGTTTGAGAGTGACTGAGTGACTGATTCAACGATGTTTACTGTCTAGCACTTTGCCGTTTAAAAGTTTTCGGGGGACTGCTTCTGCCGCCTGCTAACGCGAAGATTTGCCCGGTGTCCTTTCTTCTCCCTTGGCAAATGGAATGGCTCTTTCTTACACTTTCTTCTTCTCCTGTCCAATTCAGTAGTTGTGTGGTTTACAGAATGATAAATGAAGTTAATTTAAATTTATGATGGTCCTGGTTGACGACGTCCAATTTTATTATCACTTACCGCTGCTTTGTAAGTGCCCGCCAGTGGAGCTATGCTGTTCGGGCAAACGGCCTCGTGGGAAGGAATTGCGCTAGTGATTGAGTTTTGAAGCCTCGCTGACGAGAATTGATGGGAAGTGGCTTCGAAAGATAAAGCGAATTTTGTTTGAAAGTTCCTCTAAGCAATAAGAGTTTATTTTCAATTCAATTCTAAAGTCGTAAGATATTAATCATTTCCAGCTCACTTAACTGTAATTCTACACTCTCGTAATGCGCATATAAATTGTCCCAGCATCGACATCCTCTCTGCATCTGCATTTACTTGGTGTGTTCTACTGACGCCATTGCGTCCCACTGGCAGCCTACATAGCCTTAATCACTCGGACGAAAGAGATACTGTCGATAAATGCGATACAAGAGCCGGACTATCTTGCTGCATAATAGATCTTTGGCGTTGTTACTGCTACGGCCGCTGCAAGGTATCTCTAAGCCAATGCCTCCAATGGTGCATATTTATGCTAAGCTCTGAGGCTTCCACACTCTCTATCCTATTTGCGTACACTAATCAAATCATGCGGCAATTAGCCATAACATAAGCTTTATGTGTTACATGTTACAATTTACCACACTGAACCCTGCAGAACTGGTCCTTCGAAGCTACCCGTCATCGGCGGCGGTCTTCAAGATTGGCTGGTGCCCTTGGCCATTGGACAAATGCCGCAAGCGCATTGATTAGATTTGCCTCGGCACACACTCACTCGCCGACCGGATGGAAAGGAGGTTCGACCATAACCATATCAGCTGTTGAGAACTTGATTCGCCAATGCTACACATCGTGATGCAGGTTAATTAAAGCTTGAATAGCATCGCATGCAACAACAACAATCTTCATGGGTGTTCGATTGCTCTGACAAATTGATCTTATACGCGTGTTTCGTTGATTCGACTTCCATCCGATAAATTATTGCAAATTGATATCTGCCTCTTTAGCGTGGGTATTCACGGCAATTCGCATTAGAATCCAATGAAGTTAAAGAGGAAATTCGAATTTACCGACATCGATTGACGTAAGCCGGTGGTAGGATTTATGGAGCAACACTGCAGTCCAGGAGCTGTTCTATCTGCTACCCACGGTTATTTGTACCTTCTATTTAATCATACTGAATGACGTACGCAAGGTGATTCAAACGGTAGAGGCAATACTTAGAAGGAGCAATTTACCTTTATCGCATACTGTTGTGATCTTTACTCAGCTGAAAAGCAAGGAGGTTATCAAAACGAAGACTGTTGATTGACGGTTCATGGGACATCAAGATGCGTTTATTGGACTCGTATGTCATCATAGCAACTACTTTTGCGCGTCGAAGGTTTATTACCTATATGAAAGATAGGGCGATGTAGGGCTTATTACTATTTGATCATGTTGAAATCGCTCAATAGTTACCGTGGTTCGATGAATGCCTGCAGTGTTTATCAAAGATGACACATAGGAAATACTGGCTTCGATAATGTTGACTATTCTCGGTCACCGATTCTATATTTTCTTCTTTCAAAGGCTTGACTGAGTATATCCATTTGATAACTTGTTCATTTTCCTATTATTAAAACGAAAGGGTGAGTTATGTCAGTGACATAATTACAAAGTTGCCGTAGGACTCTTTGTTGATGTGAACAAATTGATGTAATCGAATTAATAAATTTCCACTTTATTTTATTCGATCTAAACAACCATGAAACCCTATGCTATTAGTGTAAGGCTTAACTATTGGTTCTATTATTTCACGAAATTTTATTGAAACTGCAGTTAGGGTTGATTTAACTGTTAATAAGATTTTGTTTGTTGAATTTCCAATATGCTTGTAAGTGTTAAATGGATCCTGTGTTTACATTTACATTGAACACAGAGCGAATTTTCTCGAACAATTTAACCTGACACCCATTAAACCATTATGGGCATTTTCGTTTTGCGAAAAGTTCCATTGGCTTGAACGGGAATTGAACCGTCACTTCATAGCAACCGCTTGATAGACGGGTGACGCCGCTAACCACTTGACCACGAAGATGATGTGGGCGATTGATTTGGCCATTTTCTCCGGGACGTGATTTTTTAAGCAACGCCATGTTGAACCGGTAATGAAAATTTCGATGAGCGCAAGACAAATTTCAATCAAACATACACACTACCAAAATCTCGTGTAAATTTCTGTCCCTAAGACCGACACATGCAAGCGTCCTTTAGCACATAAGAATGTGTTGAAAGAGATGAGAAAATAAATTCAACCGAACACATCTATTGTCGAATTGCGTATGTTTCAGTTTCAGGAGACATAATTTTACACGAAATCTTTCTTTACGTTCCCAAACTATTACATTCCCCGACTTTACGTTCCCGGACTATTTACAAACATGGATTAGGTCTCGTGTAAAATTCATTATTTTTAAGTGTGTACTTTTTAGTCGGTAAATTGATTTGATCGTCCTGCAAAGAATGGATCTTAGTTGCTTACGGAGAGAACATGGTTCGCGATTGAAATTTTTTTCTGTCTGCTTGGGCTGCAGGATGTTTGGTACACACTACCAAAATGTCATGTTAATTTCAGTCCCCGGAGACCGACACATGCAAGTGTCCTTTAGCACATAAAAATGAGTTGGTAGAGATGAGAAAATAAATTCAATCAAACACATCTTTCGTCGAATTCCGTATGTATCAGTTTCAGGAGACAATTTCACACGATATCTTTGATTACGTTCCTCGACTTTAAACAAAAATGATTTACGTCTCGTGTAGAATTCATAATTTCTTACTGTGTAGGACAACATTCAGTGAAATGGTCACAGCAGAGTAAAGTTATTTTCAGCTCCTCGTCGTTGCGGATGGCCAGCTGCAAGTGAGTGGGATGATTCTGGTCTTCATGTTTGAACCCGTCTGTCGCATACGGATGCACAGTGAGAGCTGATGGTCTTTCTCACATGTTTCATAATTGTTGGCACGATTACTGTGGCAGTATGAACCAATAAGAGAGCTGCGCAAATATGATGTCATTTTCGTCCAATAGCTTTGTGCATTCAGAAATTTTTCTCTTAAGTGCTTTTTAATTGGTTTAAACTAATATGATGAGCTACCATAGTAACATGGATTCAGCTTTGATGTTCTACCTTTTGAATGCAATACTTATCGTAAAATTTCTGTGGGCCAGACAGGAGTGATTATAGTTCAAAATCTCCAATCCTGCGTAACGCTTTCGATTTCAGAAATTTTAGAACGGCTTCCTTATACAGGAATAGAAAAGATAGAAGTAAGTCCTACGTTACAAGAAAACCTTTTTAAAAATTAGCAGTAGTTATAACAAATCCATTTTATCTGCCTTAAGGTTGTTTGTAAGATTTTAATGTTGTATTATTTTCGTGAAAACAGTTTTTATAAATCTCGGTGGATGTACTGTGTTATGTTAACTTTTCAATACCGAAGTTGTGTAAGAATGTGAGTGGCAAACATCAAGAACATCATAGATAAAAGTTGTTTTTTGATTTTTTATAGTTCGCCAACGTCATTCAATTCAACGCGCTGTATCCATCCCACTTCTGCTGTGCGGTCTACCTAGAAATCCCACTAAACCACACATCTGTGAATGTTATGCCACATGAACACTGACCATAACTTAACTTTATAAAAAATAGTTTATGTTCCACCTCTGAACGTAACCTGTAATGTAAAATTGCAACACAAACTTTATGATAAAGCTTTAACATTATGTCACATGGTTTCTCAGACCTGGATGTTAAAAACAATGGGTTGTTGAGAACCATTACCATTCGAACTTTTTGATTTCTCCATATAGTTTAAGAATGAAAACAACAGTAGAACCATTTAAACTGTGGTTCAAATTTAAATATTACAGATTATAGTTTGTGAATTGTTTGAAATATATTGTGTGAAGTTTGAAAATAGTTATAATTTAAAATAATTAACTTGTTTATTATAATTTGGATTTCGTTTTTGAACATAGATTGAATCATTTTTTGTATGATTTATTGTTATTATAACCATAGAAAGCATGTTTCAGATGTTTTCCTTATCCATTATTTTCTTTCGTTATCGGATTCGGAACAATTGATGGTTTGTACAAACGAAGAAACTTTTCAATTTTTACGGCAATATCAACTTTACGATTCGAATGACAAACCCCGTGATAAACCGAATATATTGTTGATCACATAGTTCTTATCTGAATCAACAAACATGGCTGATATCAGAAATTGTTTGACCACATCAGATAATAGTTAGATTATAACCCGAACAGGTATTCAAATATTGGTCATAATTATTTTCAATGCACGTTGTTAGATGCTCGAGTACTATTCTCACCGTTTGAATCTATCTTGATGTTTCAATAAGATCTACAGCATGTTATATTCAGAAACCTTAACGTTTTTGTTATAATAATTATTCAAAACATTCAATTAAATATTCAATATGCAACATAAAAAAAATTTGAACGATTATTAACGCGTACTTCCCCAACCCCTCTAAGAAAGCAGAAATTAAATTTGAAATTATCGACTCCATCGTTAGCCATCAGATTTTGATGCGGTTTTTTAAATAGATCCCAAAGTTATCCTAATTACAGTGCGTAACGTTTGCAATAAAAAAATGGACTTTTTTCGGATGGTGATAAAAAAAAACTAAGACAGATAATTGCTTTTGGTAAATCTTCCACGGAAGGTAATTATATAAGCTTACTTGCAAAAAAAATCGACGCCCTTGCGAGCGGCCTGCCGGCAGCTGACCGGAACATTCGCCATGGCGGACGAAAACATGCATTTAGGCATGTTTTCGAGTTCTTTCTTCGTTTTATTTATCAATTCTTCCTCAGTTTTCGCGACAAAATTGTTAGAGTAGATCTTACGCTTCAGGTTGGCACAGAAATTGTCGATGGGACGCAGCTGGGGGACGTTCGGCGAGTTCACCGACTTGGGTACCACTTTGATATTCAGCCGCTCCATCTCCTCCAAGGATCGCTTCAAATAGTGGGCCGACGCCAACTCCGGCCAGAACACCGCGTCTTTGCCCATATGGTATTTCTTCATGAACGAAGCAACTTCCGGCAGGCATTTCGTACTATAAATTTCCCCGTTTACGGCCAGTCCGGAGCGAAAGAAGAGCGGCTTTGACATCTCCTTCTCGCTGATTGTCAGCCACAGCAGCACCTTCTTGGGGAACTTGGTGTGTGAAATGAACTTCACCTCGGAGCTCATGTCCTCGCCTCCCTGCTAGTCGTTGCCATCCAGGGTGAGATAGGTCTCGTCGTCCATCACCACCGCCACGTCGCGATTCGCCAGGAAAATTGCGTTGACCATCTTATTCAGCCGCTGTCGCTGCTTCATTGTGCACTCGAAATCAGTGGACGCGCACCGCTCTGATAAAATGTTCATATTCGCGGTACTTTTCACTGTTTGACCGGTTGAACCCCCCGGCAGCGCAGCGATGTAGCCACTTTTCCCTCGGTCTTGCTCTTTAGCATCCTTTGGAGCTTCTTGTCGCTCAGGGTCGTTGGCCGTCCGGAGCCGGGCTTTTTTTCGATGCTGTGATTGTTGTCTGATAGTGCCAAGATGTTGTAGATGCCGGAACGGGCGTATCGGGCATCCACAAAGTTCCGCACGATGTCCGTTTTCGACGCGGCGGGGTGCCGCTCTTTGAATGCGCACACTTCTGAACGGAGTTGCTTCACTGATTTTGCCATCACGACTGATAGAGCTGTCACTTTTTGTCTGCTGACTCATGGGTTATTATGATTGATGCAGAATGGGTAGTTTCGCCAGTGAGGTAAACCCATGAAAAATGGACAATTTTTGTCCATTTGTTTAAAGCAAACGTTACTTCTGAGAACTCGATGATCACAGAAAAAACGTAGCCCAAACTGGCAATTTGAACATGGATCAAGTGACTCCTGCACCAGATGGAGGCAAAATCAGCACTCAAATACACCAAATCGTGGACATTCGAAAGCACAATCATCAATATTACCGTTTGTGGAAGCTGCCCAGGACGCTTTGCGAACAGTATTAGGGGAGCCCCAGATCCACCCGACCCATTCGCGCTTGCTGATTTTTCCTGCCAATGTACTCTTCGTGGAGCTGTGGTCGTGGCTGGTGGTGGGCTATCCCAACAACACCTCTCAGACGCGTTATCTTGCCTAATTGCTTTTCGAGTTCCAGTAATCCTACAGATGTGGCCACAGTTTGTGCTAAAGCTTCTAATATTCTTGCTGCGACATGTGACTTCTGCATCTGGAATCCAAATTCGAACGAAATATATGCTCAAACTCATGCGATAGCACCAGGACGCTCTGTATACAGTTCTTTGGAAGCCCCTGAGCCAATCGATCCAGCCGCGATTAAAGCTGTTTCCAGTCATCAGAGTCGTTTTGGACCTGTGGTCGAAATCCAGCCTGTGTTGTCAGGCAAGTATTCTGCTTATCGTTACATTTTGCTGCATAACATTCGTTCACCTTGCAGCGCTTCTACGTGGAATGGTGCATTCTCTGCTCTCACTGGGTCTAGCGTCGCCGAACAATCATCCAAGCTACACCTGTACTACCAGAATGTTCGTGGTTTCAGGACCAAAATTGATCAAGTGTTTCTTTCAGCCTCAGAATTGGATCGATGTGTACTTGTCCACAGAGACTTGGCTTGACGGGCGTATTCAATTGTGCCAGTTGCTTAAAACGATTATTATATCCATTGCGTTGTTAAGCGAAAGTACGCATCTTCAATTGTTCAACTTACTACTACAAATAACAGCTATGGGTGAAAATCGTCATCGAACCGTATCCTCTGTTTGTTGGTGTATTGTACATGCCACCGGATAAAAGTCAAGACAGTAACTTCATGCAGCTTCTTACAGATGCCATATTTGAAGCACACAGCAAGCCTAACGAAATGGGTGAACTCAGTTTATTCGATTTTTTCAATCAACCGCGTTTGATCTGGAATAATTCAAGCAGTGGATACGCTTTCGCTGATCCGATCTTGTCGAAGACTTCAATGGCCAGTCAGGTACTTCTTGATAGTATAGCGTTTCATGGAATAAAATTCGAAACTGCTCTGACCGGATACTTGAAATGGCTCGGATATGACAAGCGGCTTCGTTACATTAGCAACTGAGGAAGTTGTCCCAATTGCTCGCTATCATCCAACTCTCTACTTCTCTGTGGTGTTTTTGCCGACTATATAATTTTATGAAGATGTTGAACTCACTAAACTATCATAGAATTTCATCGAGGAGATCATGGATATATAAATGAGTTGCTATCGCAAGTTGACTGCACTGAGGTGTACCAAAGCCTCGATGTTGATAATGCCGTTTGTCCATTTAATTTGATTCTACAGAATTGTATCAGTCAAGTTGTACCGCGAAGGAGGCCTCCAAAGAGTTCAGCTGGATCAAATGCACATCTTCGTACGCTGTGACGACGACACCCCATGTTATTGCAGCATTAATGCCGCCAAAGATGTTTGTATGCAAAGCGACAATTTGACGAAGCCAGTCGGATGTATCGTAGATACAACCGGCTCTTGTACAAAAGGTACGTCAGGCGGAGACAGGATGGTCTTCGGCGAAACCCAAAACGTTTTTAGAGCTTTGTAAATTCAAAGCGTAAAGAGAGTGGTTTGCCGACCACGATGTACCTAGGAGAATTGAATGCACAAGCGGCTGAAGCAGATTTTCTCTCGGCAATTTACTAGCGTGTTTGAAGACCGGATTCCAACTATGGAGGAGTTAGCATTTTCTGTTGATTTAATACCAAGAGACGAGGTCGATTTAGACATTAACGCATCCATGGTTGAAGCAGCCCTACTAAAACGGTCTACAACTGATTGACAACGACAAATAAATAAAAACTTTTCAGCCTGACCCTGATGGCATACCCTCATTTGTGTTCAAAAAAGTAACTCCTTTTTGGTCGCTTCTCTTCAAGCAATTTTCAACCAATCACTTCAGCATCCATGTTTTCCATCCACCTGGAAGTTATCTCATATACTCCCGGTGCATAAAAAAATGTAACAAGTTAGACATTTCAAACTACCGAGGGATTACTTCTTTGTCGACTGGATCCAAATGCCTTCAAATTATTGGGAATGATGTACTGATGTACAGTGAATCTAAGCAGGGATTCTATCCCAAGCGATCCGTCGAGAGTAACCCATGTGGATTTATTTCTTTTGGTCCGGAACTTTGGAACTTTTTGTATCGGAATAACGATGGAGCTCAGGTTGATGCCATCCATTTGAAAAGCCGTACCTCGCAGTACGCAATGAAGCTGATCGCAGGCAACTCCAAGAGTTACTAGATCGATTCATTCGTTGGTGCAGGTCAAATTTCCTTTAAGTCAGTGTTTTCGAAATGTTATGTAATCTCGAATCGGTGGTTTCGAAAGCCTACTCCTACACGAACACGGACACGAACTTGGGTGCGTTGATAAAGTCAAAGATCTTGGAGTGCTCTTGATTTACCAAAGCACGTTCAAGCTGCATTACGCAGCAGTAGTTTACAATTTAGATTTATTCTGGAAATCGCCTAAGATTTTAAAGATCCTACATGTCTACGCGCTCTCTATTGCTCTCTAGCTAAATCAATTTTCGAATTTACATCAGTGATTTGGTCACCATATGAAGCTGTGTGGATCTCTAGGATCGAATCTGCGCAACGCAAATTAGTTCGTCACGCACTAAGAAATCTACCTTGGCATAACCATATAAACCTTCCACCTTACGAGCATCGCTGTGCATTACTGAACATTGAACCACTGGCGAATCGTCGTAAGATGAAGTCGTGTTTGGTGCCAAATTACTCCGTGCTGAAATCGATAGTCCTGCCTTGATTGGAGCGTATGTGGATTTATGCTCCAGTACGTGTAATGCGACGACGACTGCTAGTTCAGCCAACTCCAATAAATACTTTATATGGTGCCAATGACCTCGTGAACTCAATAAGTGGACAATTTCAATTAGAATACCAGGTTTTTGATTTCAACTTATCCTTAAATTACCTCAAACAACGCTTACGATCGTTTAATGTATTTAACTAATTTAGAATTAGGCACTTTTTATTAAGACCATGTTGTCAGATGGCGAATATATAAGCCAACCTTTTTTTCAAATTAACTCAATGCACTTGAAAATGCTGCCGTTTTTGTTGCCTATAATAGATTTTTTTAAATGGAATGATAGCTGAATCAAACAGGGGCTGCTGACAATGGTAACACTCATTTCGAGAAATTTTGCAATTTATAAAAACACGTTCAAGCTGTCCTGGTTGATTGTGTCGGCTATAATACATAGAGGATCACAGAGCAAATTAATAAAAACATAGAAGAACGTCAAATGCGTGCACGGGAAAGTGAAAACACGTAAAAAAGGGTAAATACAGCGGGCGTTTAAATCCCCTTTGATTAATTTTTATATTTTCCCTAGGTTAGCTTGATTTACTTGAAAACATATCAACCATCCGTCGTTTTCGTTAAATCGGATTTTATTTAAATCGTGAACTTAAGTGAGTTCAATTGTCTGAAACGGTTGGCACTTGCTTAATTTTAAACTCAAACCAATCAATAATTCAGTTTTCTCATAAATTTTGGACTTTTGACATGTCCGTTGCACTTGTAATTCATGTTAAATGTTTAAAATCAATAAATACTCGAGGAATATTTGTTCCTTAAATCCATCGTCAGTGAGAAATCTCTTTTGTGAGTTTTGTCTACGTTAATGCGACGTAAACATTGCGTATTTTTTTTTAATCTATTGTTTTATTCTGTTAATTCATGATTAGTGTCGTATACTGATACTCTACTATTACTCGAGTATTAGTACACGACACTAAAGAAGTCTGCTAATTGTATACGAAAAACGCATATCTGTCAAGTTAATCAATAAAGGTCCGCGCATGGGAGAATACAAAAAATCAACAATCAAAGTGAATAAAGGTAGTAGAAATTATATAGAAATTACAAATCTTTCTTCTCATTTTCTAGTAATTTTCTGGTTTTTCCACAGTTTTCTAAAGCAAACATTCAAAGAAACGGATTTTATTTTCTCCATTTCACCACAACAACCCCATGATCTCAAATTCAACCATATGAATGTACCACTGTGAACTTCATCCGTTTTTTTTATGCAAACAAGCTCTCCCACCCGCTGATAATCGGATTACCATTCTGACCTTCCCGCTCTTGGCAGGTTAAATATATCGTACTGCCTTTCTTAGCTTAGACATAGAGATAAGAACACCACCAAGCAGACCGTCTCTTGCTGTGCCTGGCGAATCTAAGTGGTCCTTGTATCCCAAGTAAAATTTGTTGGAGAACCCAAGCTTCAAATCGCATTGCACAAAATGAGTTCGTATATCTCATTATACTCCTCGCCATCAGTATTCCACTTTAGTGGAGCGAAATGGTCGTTTAATACCACGAAAGACGGAGTATGGGATCAATGTTGTTTAATTTTGAATAAAGGTTTTTAGATATTGTTTTGATGAGTTTGTGTTTGCTAAAGTAATTATTTGTTTTTATTATTTGCACATGGACAACGGACCAATTTAATAACCAATCGTGCACTATTCGACACCTGCAAGCATCCTTTATCGATTTCTCCTCGTATCCATCGCCATCGCCAGACAGCGATGAAGAATCGATGCATTTACCTTGAACGGAACGTCTAATTCCAGTCACGATTGAAACTCATTACAGCACGTCTTGCCATGGATATCGAACTTGAATCCTTTTCTTAACCATCTAGAAACGTTGAGTAAAGTTCGATCTTCTACTTCTCCGCCTGTTTGAAAGCTTTCCCAACAACTTAATAACACTTAATCCGATTGAGCCAGATTTAAGGGGCAGGAACGAGTTCGATCGGTTCTCAAATTCTTTCCCACCGGATCTCTCTCCCTCTCTCTCCTTCGGCACAGACACCGTTTTAAATTACTGTTCATGAGATTTACTTGGCAAGAATTACTTCGCACCGGGCTGTTGAGGAAGTAAAAGTTAAGCAGTAAAATTTCCTCACTTTGGAATTATCGCTACTGCCTTCGGTTGATGGTGAAAAACGTGATTAAGAACACGGTGTGCTCTCTCGGTCATTTTAATAATATAAAAGTCTAATACTTTACCATTCTTCTCCGTAATTCATTCATTCTGTGACATATATCGGTTGGTTTGCATGCATCAATGGTTTTACTATACTTCGAATTAAAGACGTTGAGACTATAATAGAAAATGAACCAGGTTAAAAATCCCAATAATTAAAAAGTAAAACAATTTTACCTGCATGCTGTTGAAAGTGAAAACATAAAAACTACTCTGAAACAATTATGGATCTAATGGTTGCTGGAATTAATTCACTTTATAATAATGTCAGTGATTTGAAAATTACTTGACGCTGATTGCACAATTCAAACGGTTCCCGAGTAGAGTCTGAGATCAAATAGAAAGCTAAATTTGATGTTGTGATGTTACTGATAATGATTACTCAGGCTGTAGTCATTTTGGTCGTTTTAACGGTTATAACATCAAAATTAAAAAGTCATTTGACTGTATATTTTTACTTGTTTATTGCAAAATGAATATTCCAGTAGATGTTCTGTCAAGACTATGAAATCAAAATTACTTTTCTCAAAGAAAAGTGAACGCAAGATTACAGCCAGATGAAAACTTAATATGATTTCAAATTTGACAAATATGAAGTGAAATAACATGTTGATTTCAATTTGAAGTTGGAATTCCAACAAGTTTTCAAATTGCTATTTTGATGTTGAAAGATTTTACTAGGATTGTTTGGGGAGGTTGCTCATTAATTCTTTCAGTCCGCTTCTTAGCATCTTGCCATGCAGTACCTGTTGGTTACTCAGCAACCAATTACCTATTGATCTGCCAAAATTGCTTAGAATTATCTCAAACTGTCATATTCCACCGACTATATTACAAAATATTGCTTATAAAGAAAGCATAGGATATAGGACCAAGTCTCTCCTGGTTGGTACCAAATGAATGTGCGTAAATTTTTACGACTTCAGTTGAATCAATATAATCAATCGCGCGGCTCAACTTGTCATATCTCTATTAGCACGATATCAACAGAAAGGAGGCATGCCGTCGCTCAGAAAAAAAAACGTACTCTAGTGAAACTTTTACCTACACGGACAAAAAAAGCGATCAACATTGTTTACGAGTTTACGGTTCGATATTCTATTGCTTGTTGGAGCGGTCCCATAATATCAGCTTATCCTTAACCAAAAAGAATCCTGCTGCTAACATTTTCCCAACTATCCAACATTCTAACAAGTGAGTATTCCGTCAACACGTTCCTTAAAATATCCTACTTCACCAGCATTCGGGTACGGCCAGCGCCGGTATTGCTTCATAAGGGGTCACCCGTTTTTAAACATTGAGGATGTATGTTAGTCGCGAACATCATCTTTTGGTTCTTTGTTTACATACAGCTGATCTGACAATAACGGAATAGCAATCGTGGATGGTCAATCATGCTCATGTAAGATTTTACTAGGATTGCTATTCCGTGATTGATCAGATTTAGTGAAATTGTACAATTGACCGTCCATTCTCATTCTACAAGTTTCAACAGTTCCATAATTTATATTAGCGCATGAGAGCTAATTTGATATGAGCATGAGTGATCGCCTGAGGATGCTACTCTGTTGCTGCTGCCAGAGCAGCTGTTATAACACAGAGAACCAACAGATGATGATGGGGCTAACATAAATCCGCAATGAGTAGAAACTGTTGATCCAAGGCCAAGGCAATACCAGAGCAGGCCTCGCTCAAGTGCAGGTCAAATAAAAAAGAGACATAGATTGAAGCAATATTCGCTTTATTGAAAACCGAGAACACCTCTGTGCTATCATGAGATCTCACAGGGATGTTGTTTTTTTTATATGGATTCAGACCAATGTCGTTTTACAAAGTACTCCTGAACCTTGACTGTGATATTCCCAGTTCTTTGGCCATATTTCGGCCAGACCACTATCGTCCGAATGGACAGATTTCACGACAAAAATCGATAACTCGAAAACCATTAAGTTTAGACAGATGGTGTCTTCGAAAGATTTGATTTTTCAAATAAGATCTATCTTTTGGTTTGGGTTGTGACTAGGGTGGTCCTTTTATGTTCATAATAAAAATGTCAACTTTTTATTCTTAGGGTTTAGAGGATTTTTTGCTTCAACAGAATTGTAGATATTTTAATTTAATGAAATTTTGGTGAAGAAATTTAAATTCTATCTCATCTACATATCGTTTTATAACAGTTTTTCTAACTTTCCTTAGGGTGGAACTTGAAAAAACAGTTTTTTTGCTGTAACTTTTTTATTTCAATTTGAATTTGAAAACTTTGCATAAATGACTTTTAGGGTATAAAATGACGCACATTTTGAGGATACAAGATAGTTGCTATTTATTGTATTAGAAAAGTTGTAGGGGTTGTAGTGTAAAAAAATGTACGTTTTTGGAAGATATCTTATTCCTTTATTTGCAAATATTTGCAAACACAGAGTCTGTGAACTGAAAGTACAAACTTCCATCTACAAGATCTTTGCAAAATTGTTTGACCCCTTTTGTCCCCTTTAGGGAAAAAAATCTTTTTAAATTTGGTAGATTTGCATTTTTTCTGCATAATTTTCGATCAGCAGCATCAAAAATTATCACCAAAGACCGTAACAACTCGAGTTTTTTTATGAAAATGTTTATATTTTTATATTAATCCATCTCCGTGAATTTATTAACATTCATATCACAGACAAACAGACAACACATCGAATTTTTTTTAATACAAATCATAGTCTCTAACACACCTGCGCCATCTGTTGAGCACACTGTGATGGATGATAAAGCTGAACAGATGGCAGAGGTGTGTTAACGTAGAAAACGAAAATCTGGCTATCACATTACTTCCTGTGGCGATATTACCAACAAAGAAACATTTGGAATTGAGACGTTTAATGGGTAATCGATGAAGAAACTGCAAGTGTTATGTATGTTTGTCTGTGTTAGCATATTACAATCTTCGTGGATGCAAACTAGTTCGCTCTCTCACTCGTTCGATGGCTTTCGGACAACTGACATTGCGCTTAAGGCAAGATATTTTCTAACAAACGGTTTTTTTTTGTAGCGTTTGATGGTACCAAAGATGAATCTGATGTTTATTCTGAGTTTTTCAAAGTAGTACACGGTCTAAATGTTTCAAAAACAGACTTATCACGAGCTCCCATTTTGCGTCCATGATAACCACGAGTCTCAAATGAATGAAAATTCCAAACAAAGATGGAAGCCGTGTTGGCATTTGAATACACTCCAAAAGAAAAATGTGCAAACATGTCTGTGATTAACCCATTCAACGTAATGAATGTTTAATAAACACTGACGGGGAATAATAACTCACCCTGAAATGTTGGAACATTTCATCACAATCTATAAAGTGGCTACTGAGATGGAGTCGAAACAAAACATGTTTTTCGTCGTGGAAAATCTGACTGCGTCCCACAGATGGATCGAAAAGCACCTGGGATTCTATCATTCGACGGTGTTCTGGGTGGTGAAGTCATTCAAAGAGACCCAGACGGTGTTCAGGCAGCGCGCAAACCCAGCGGTAGAAACCCGAAGACAGCTGATCCGGTGAAGGCAAGGAAGGTGATGAATCTGTTCTAGCGTCGACCGAATCGGGCATTCGGTCATGAAGAGGAGCTCCAACAAACCGATTAAGTAATAAGCTAACCAAAATAGTTATTGTTTATTTTCTGAGAGTTTGAAGAAAATACGACCAAAAATGAATTTTGGGCGATCATTTTGAGGTGTCTAATTTTTGTTGAGTACAGTTTTTATTTGTTGCAAGTTGCAGCTACATACAAATTTACACATTTTGACAAATTGACATATTGACATATTGACATCACAGTGAAAATTTTGTTTTTTTCCTGTGTGTTACCTAAGCACTATGACCATATATAAGGCTGGGGGCTGTAAAATAACCTTGACGACTTAACCCAAGAATACAAGCTTACTCAGTATCGGTTCAATGTCAGGATAATTTAATATTCACGTTGAATCAGAGTCGAGGTGATATCGAGTCTATTTTGAATTGAGTCTTCTCTCCAAAAAATAATGCACTGGTTGACAAAAACCCAATATTTACTCAAGATAAACATCGAAACCTAGTCTGCTATGCGTCAATTTGGTGTCAGGATGAGTTCATGCTCTTTTAATGGGATGTCGATAAATGGAAAACAGACTTAAACAAATGACATCGCGTGTTTTTTATTCCATGCTTAAACGATTTAATATACCTTTTTCAGTCACACATTTGATGAAGCTTTTTTCCATTAATATTGAATATTCTCAAAATTGGATTTTTTTGCACTCGTTACAATTAACGCTTAAGGTGTAGGCTAAGGTAAAGTTGTTTCTTAAGCTCTTTGTCAAAACAGCAAGTTCTAGTTTTAATTTACGTTTAATTTCTTGTCGGCTACCGGTAGTCTATTTCTGCCATGTTGTAAATGGGTAAACACATAAAACAAAATTTTATAAGCGCAGTATTTTGTTCATAGAGTTACTCCCAAGACACAACGTGAAGAAATCTTGGCAAATTAACACTTTCAGTTACTAAAATGTTTACACTTCTTCCCTGTAGACGTCTTGCATTGGTTGAGTGGGAGTAATTCAAAAAGTTTCGTCTTCAATTAAATACTATTACAGTAGCATTGCAGACCGACAGGACAGTCATGTTGCAACATCATCTTATAGAACGGTAGTGAACATTTTCAGCTCTAAATATTGCTTACATTTGAGACTGCATCCTGTTGCAAAAGGTGACCATCAATCAAGGCAAGCGAGTATTTGAATTTTTCTCGAATACCAGGAAATCCATTAGAGAAAACTGTATTTCATTTTTTTTATTTCGAATGCATCACCGCAGATAGAAGAGTAACCAACAAAAAGGACAAAAATTGCATCGTATCGTCGCGCCACGTGTTTCAAAGCTTTCCCGAAACGAACAGAGCACACACAAACCAAACCTAAAGCCACGCAAAATTGCATGTTTGATATTGAAACATTGCGGAAACCGCCAGGAACACGAAGAGTTTGTCGTCTGTTGACCTGCATCGCTGTTGCCTCGGTTCGTTTTCACGTTGGCCCCAAAAGCTTGTCCGTGTTGTACATATACAACAAGCTTTTAGGTTAATACATAACATCACACACAACGACGATCGACGACATGATTTTCGTTCGCCGGTTGTGGTGGTAGAATCGATTGTCGTCTGGCGCTTCCGGAGCTATCCAAAGCAGCCGCAAGACACGGAGATGCGATGATGCTCGGTACTCGTAAGTTCCGTCACCAGGGAACGGAGCCCAACGATACCGATCGGCGAGCAAATCGAAGTAAAATGGAAATTTATTCAAGTGGTTTTCCGTTGTTTAGGGGGACGGTTTTGAGAAAGCTGGTGTAAAGAAAGCTTCCACCCCGGGGGGGACATGGCAGAGCGTTGTCAGGTGATGGGATCTCTGCCGAAGATGGCAGTTTTTGAGTGTTGAGCAGGGTGGGTGAAATAACCACGAAATGATTTCAAATGTGTCTTTTTGAGTTCAACATATTATGCAGCAGTTCGTTTCGTCCTACTTGTAGATGGTGCCTTAGCATGTCATAATAGGAAGATTGTATATTTGTTTGGTGGTGGTTTTTGATGACTTTTTTTTGTTGCTGCTCATCGCTGATGCCGCATTGCTGATCGGATGTTTATTCTTCATAAAGGAAAGCAATCGCTTTGAATCCTCAAGCCGTTGTACTTTGATTCTTTTTGTTATCAAATGGCGTGTACTTCCAGCTGATGCCTTTAAGTTACCTTAAACCATTCATTGCATGGAGATATTGGATTTCGCTTCGTTAGCCAGCTTTCGGATAGACCTTACTGGATTTCACTTTATTTTCCGTTGGCTTATCGATATTTCTATTCCCTGCGGCCCACTTTAACCTCGGTAATTTGAGTTCAAGGGGCTTGCTATGTATTGAACGAAATATCACCGTCCGTGAGATGGAATAGGGAACTGTTCAAAATGAAAATCTTCCGTAGTTCAGTGAATGGAACTTCAAGATTCCAAGTACTTTTTTTAACTTTTTGATTGACGTTGACGCATGATTAGATGAGAATGATGTTGCTTATTTTGTACTATAATCTTGTGAGAAACTTTTGTAAAATACTTTATGAAGATTCCACGATACTTGTTTTTGTATCATACTTTGAATCGGAGTTCCGAAGAAGAAACTATGGATCTCTTAAATAGCTTGCTTAGCGCATAAGAGTGCCATGTGGAATTTATTCTAAGCTGTTTTCTTTTTCACTTCTTTAGCTTCTTAAACAACTAACTTAATTCGAAATTAATGGAACTTGAAAGTGTTTTTTAGCAAGAAATGCCAAACTTCTTGTTAAGTTAAGATTATACCCTGAATGTTTCCAGGCAGCTTACCTTACTAGCACATTTCAAATTTAAGTATTTCACCACCACATTTTGCCTTGTGGCTTCAAATCATTGAAGCATGTAGTTATATGAACAATGAACGAAATTGTGTGAATATATAAAATATAATATAATTATATAGCCAAATGCCTTATATATTATAATATATAATACTTTGTTATATAATTTTTAATTGGTATGGTAAAAATGGGCAGACGATTAAGGTACCCATTTCACCCTAACATCTTGAAGATGGCGTTAAGAAAATGAATGGTGTTCTCTTGATGGTTTTTTTTTTTTCAGGTGCACCACCTGAAAAAAACCATCATGAAAACACCATTCATTTTCTACCGTAGGTCGCATAGCTTTAAATTTGAGTATCCATTTATTTTAAATTTTCTTATTACAGTAAAGAATGAATATCCCTACTGCATACATTGGTGAACACTTTTGGAGACATTTTTCATATATTTAACGTTATTTCAATCTTTTTATTTTATTCTCTTGGCATACAGTTATTATTAACATTGACTTATACACGGTATTCTTCCAACGTTCGCGGTTCATGGCTGCTCCTCTCGAATTCAGCGGGCACCTTCAACTCCCTAAATCCACTTGGTCTTGCATAACTTGATTGGGAAACTAGGAGAATTTAAAATTAACACTTCATTTGATCACTTTTTATTTTTTTTTTTATTAATCATTTATTTGTACAGGCTCAATCGAATTAACTTTACAGAGCCAAATTTTCATATTTTTATACATCATTTATCTTAAAACTAAAGTTAGGAGGAAAGAGCCGATTACTCGCGGCCGTCTCGAGGTTAATAGGAATTACAAATTACGGATGGGAAGAAGGGTGGGAATTTAAAGTATGGTTTACATAACACATTAAATTTACATTCTAAATTATCTAAATACTTATAACTATACAATTTATGGTTTTCTTTTGACTTGGACATTTTTGAAAAAGAAAAAAAACACACACATACATATATATTAAAAAAAACTTAAACTAAACATACAGGTTAAACTAACTACAATCTAAGGCTAATGTTAGTCAAAAACACATAAATGAGTTTCATGTACTCCAAATCACGTACAGCCAAAATATCTCGAATTGGCACATTGGGTTGTCTACCTCGAGCCCGAAGGGAATCATAAAGCTCAGATCTGACTCCACGAATGTTCAGCACAAGACCAAATAACGTGATCTGCGTCCTGATAGTCTTGTCCACATTCACAGAGATTGCTGTCGCTCAGCCCAACCCGGTATAAATGAGCGTTCAAAGAATGATGATTAGACATGAGGCGAGACATGACACGAATGAAGTCTCGACCCACATCCATCTCCCTAAACCAAGATTTCTTCGACACCTTTGGGATGATAGAATGTTGCCATCGCCCCAAATCTCCTTTACTCCATTTATACTGCCAGCTGACGAGTGACTGTTGACGAAAAATATAGAAAAATTCGTTGAAGGCGATTTGTCGATCACAAATATCGCCTTCTATAGCGCCCACCTTTGCAAGCGAGTCCGCTTTCTCATTGCCCGGAATTGAACAATGAGATGGGACCCATACAAAGGTGATGATAAAATAACGCGAAGATAAAGCACTTAGAAGCTCCTGTATTTTCATGAGAAAATACGAGGAGTGCTTTACCGGCCTCAATGAGCGAATAGCCTCTATAGAACTGAGACTATCAGTTAAAATGAAGTACTGATCCGGTGTTAATGAGGCAACAATTTCTAGCGTAAAATGTATTGCCGCTAATTCAGCGACATATACGGAACAAGGAGCTTGAAGTTTACGATTGGCGCTATAAATTTCATTAAATATACCAAAGCCTGCTGACTGCTCTATCAAAGATCCGTCAGTGAAGAACGATTTAGTGGAATCAACTTGGCCAAACTTTGCAGCAAATATCACAGGAGCAATCATAGGACGATGATGCTCTGGGATTCCACGAAGCTCCTGCTTCATGGATAAATCAAAATGAACCGAATTGTCGAAATCGGAGAAGCAAACATGATTGGAAATGTTCGGCGAAGGGCTGACATCCTGTGTTATGTACAAATGGTACAAGGTCATGAAGCGAGTTTGAGGATTCAACTCAAGGAGCTTCTCAAAATTTTCGATCACCTCGGGGTTCATAACTTCACACCTGGTGAGGAGCCGGAGAGATAATTCTGAAAACCGATCCGAGAGTGGCAACATGCCAGCCAGCACTTCAAGACTCATGGTGTGAGTCGAGTGCATGCAACCTAACGCGATACGAAGACACCGATACTGAATACGTTCCAGTTTAATGATGTGCGACCGAGCCGCTGACTGAAAACAAAAACTACCGTATTCCATAACCGACAAAATCGTTGTCCGGTACAACGTTAGAAGATCTTGTGGATGAGCTCCCCACCAGGTGCCGGTAATTGTGCAGAGAAAGTTGATCCTTGGCTGGCATTTTCGCTTCAGATACTCAATGTGGGATCTCCAGGTGCACTTTGAATCGAACCAGACCCCAAGATATTTAAATGACATAGAATGAGTTATCGGCTGTACCCAAAATTTGAAGTTTCGGTTGTGCAGGGTTATGCTTCTTAGAAAAACTACCAACTCAGTTTTCTCCGTAGAGAATTCGATACCTAGCTCTAGAGCCCAAGTAGACAAATTGTCTAAGGTATCCTGCAAGGGTCCTTGCAGATCGACCCCATTGGGTCCCGTGACGAGACACTACGCCGTCATCTGCAAGTTGTCTCAACGTACAGTTGTCACCTAGACAACCGTCAATGTCTTTGACATAAAAATTATACAAAAGAGGGCTTAAACATGATCCCTGGGGGAGACCCATGTAGCTAAATCGAAAAGCTGTAGAGTTTCCATGAGAAAAGCTCATATGTTTCTCTGACAGCAAATTGTACAAAAAATTGTTCATTAATGGTGAAAAACCACAAGCGTGGAGTTTATCTGAAAGAACTTCAACAGATACTGAATCAAAAGCCCCCTTTATGTCCAAGAATACAGAAGCCATTTGCTCTTTTTTAGCAAAAGCTAACTGAATATCTGTGGAAAGCAACGCGAGACAGTCGTTCGTTCCCTTACCCCTACGGAAACCATATTGAGTATCTGAAAGCAGGTTGTTCGTCTCAACCCACTTTGTCCAGACGGAAAAGGATCATTTTTCTCCAACAACTTGCGAATACAAGATAACATCGCGATGGGTCGATAGGAGTTGTGGTCGGACGCGGGTTTACCAGGTTTTTGAATGGCAATAACTCTCACCCGTCTCCAATCATCCGGTACAATGTTGAGTTCCAGACACTGATTAAACAAGTTCAACATGCGCCTCTTCGCGACGTCTGGGAGGTTCTTGAGCAAGTTGAACTTGATCCTGTCAGCTCCTGGAGCCGTATTGCCACACGAAAGGAGTGCGAGAGAGAGTTCTACCATTGAAAAGGGTTGGCTAATCTCATCTATCGAATTCGTTGTTTCGCGAGGAAACATTTGTGCTGGCACAGAATCTGGACAAACTTTTCGCGCGAACTTGAGGATCCATTGGTCCGAGTACTCCTCGTTCTCGTTGTTCGTAATTCTGTTACGCAATCTTCGCGCCGTATTCCAAAGGGTACTCATCGACGTTTCGCGTGATAACCCGTCCACGAATTGTCGCCAGTAACCGCGTTTCTTGGCCTTGATGAGGCTCTTAAATTCTCGTTCGAGAGCCGTGTACCTTTCAAAGTGCTCAGGTGTTCCACGTCTACGAAAAACTTTAAACGCGTCAGACTTTTTGCGGTAAACCTCGGTGCATTGCTGATCCCACCATGGGGAAGGAGGTTTCCTGCGAAATGACGTCCCTGGAACTGGTCGAGTTTGAGCTTGAAGCGCGCTTTCCAAAATCAGGTTGGAGAGGAAGTTATATTCCTCCAGCGGTGGAAGCCCTTCTACCGTTGATAAGGCTTCATCTACTGCTGTCTTGAACCTTGTCCAATCGATATTACGAGTTAGATCATACGTGACGTTGATGGATGCCGGTGGAGTGAGCCCGGTGGCAACCGAAATTTTTATAGGCAAATGATCACTACCGTGGGGATCCTGGATCACATTCCACGTGCAGTCCAACGATAATGAATTCGAGCAAAGTGTGAGGTCTAACCTACTACCAAGTGAGGATGGACCAGCCAAGCGTGTAACTTCTCCATTGTTGAGAACTGTCATATTGAAGTTGTCACAGAGGTCATATATCAAAGAAGACCGGTTGTCATCGTACAGTTCTCCCCAGCCTGTACCGTGAGAGTTAAAATCTCCCATGACCAACCGCGGAGCAGGCAGAACCGAACAAATATCTGAAAGTTGTTTTCGGTTAATTGGTGCTCTAGGAGGAATGTACACAGAAGCAATGCAAAGGCTTTTATTTTTAATAACAGCCTGACATACGACCAACTTCAATACCTGGAATTGGAGGAAAATTCACTCTATAGAAGGAGTAGCACTTTTTGATCCCCAAAAGTACTCCTCCTCCACGTGAATCCTCACGATCAAGCCGAATAATGTTGAAATCGTTAATCGGAAGATCGATTTCGGCTGAAAGCCATGTTTCTAAAGAGCAAATGCATCACAACCGATATTGTGAGCTAAAAATTTGAATGATTCCAATTTAGGAATAAGACTTCGACAATTCCACTGCAGAACAGTGATCAAATCCCCGACCTCTTTTGGCAAATTATCCATCGAAGGAAATGATAGCTGCAAGGAGGGGCCACTTTAATGTTAATTTCTTCAAAAAAGTTTTCACAGTGGGAAGCATTGCCATAACAATGCTTTTAAGAGGGTCAGACATTTCGAGGTACTTCAAAATACCTTCCACAATATCATCGAACGAGAACAGCCCAGATGAAGGGGGGGCTTCTGTTCTTAAAATCGGGGCATCAGGGGATTTAGATGTCCCCGGGAGAGATGGGAAATCCTGTGTGCAGTTGGCACTACGAAAACCAGGAGGATTCGGATTATCCTTCTTTTCTCTGCTCTTTGTATTGGGCATGTTGATTTGAGGCTTCTGTTCAGCTGCTTTCACAGCTCGAATGCGTCTTCGCTTCCGTGGAGCACCTCCCGGAAAACTAAAAGATGTCCCCTCCTCAACCAAATCCGAATCAGACTCGTCATCTGAAAGAGGAGCGAAAGGATTTGTATTGGTATCGGGTGGCGAAGCTTTCTTAAGCATTTCTGCAAAGATTGCCGTGAACGTTGTTTTAGAGAACGTTCCAATTTTTCCCCGCGTTGTTTATACGCCGGGCACGACAGAGCATGAGGAGGAGTTCCCTTGCAGAAAACGCATTTTAGTGTATTATCTGCACAGGGACCAGCCTCATGTTTCTCCCCGCAAGTTGAGCAGCGTGCCTTATTGCCGCAATGGGAGGCCGTATTACCCGGGGTACAAACAACCGCACAGGTAGCCGAAGTTTATCCAGTTCTAAGAACTGAGGAAGGGCAGAGCCAGAAAAGGTTACCCGAAACGAGTCTGTGGGGGTAACTTTTTTCTTACCCTCGCTGTGCGATATTTTCACTAATCTTGTCACTTCCAGTATCTGAACTGGGGGAAGCAGAGGGTTCTTGAATCGGCCAACCGCTCGCTTCTTCAAAATTTCAGGGCACAGACTCGTCTCTGTGACCACTCCTACAATCTCCACATCACGAGCTGGAATATAAATTCGATATTCGAGTGTAAAATGCTGGGAAGCAGCAATCTCATTAGCCTGCTTCAGGTTAGAGACGACAACACGGAGTTTATTAAATTTTACTTTCGTGATCTCTGTCACGGCTGAAAATCGCTTCGTCAGATCAGTAGTGATTTGATACACATTCAAAGGTTTCATTTTGGGCTGAAAGTAGACAACCCATGGACCGACCGAGTCAACCGGATACGATCGCGGTCTGAATATTTTCTGTGCCTCCCCATCATCGGGTGGCAAAGGCATTTTTCAGTCAAACCGTCCATGTCGAAGAAACCTCTTCAACATGCACGATTTGCCGAAAATTTAAATCACACACAACACAAACAAAGAACACACAAATTAAACTCTAGTGGGATGAGGGACAGGGAAAAACAAAACTTAACTAAATTACTTGTTCTGTTGCTGCTGCTGCTGCTGCTACTGCTGCTGACGCACCGTATGCGTGAACGTCGCACTTCTATGCGGGGAGCGGGGAGCGGTGCGCTGATGCGATCGCCTTCGGGTGCACTCGCTCAACGCTGTCGGATGACCGTTGGCGATGTAGTGGTGTATCGCTGGTTAGCGTCACCACGCAGAGATGAATCGAAAATAAGCGGGAAGATAATTCGCCAGCTAGCACTGTTTGATTTTTCTATTTCACTGGAAAACCACACTGCCTTCTTAGAAAAAAAAGCTCACTTTTACTTTACTCACTGAAATGAGTATATTTTAAGAAGAAAAACTAGTTTTTTCCAACGATTGCACTCGAATAAATCTTCCAAAATAACGGAGCGCTGGATCTTCTTTCGCTGAACGAAGTGGGGTGAATTAATGCATTATCTCACTGAAAAATAACCTCTTCGTCCAAATGATCTTCCAAAAACGACACCAACACTTCTTCCAAGAGGTCGCAGTAAGTAGTCGAGTACATTTTTGTGGAGATCCAGCAGATGGGTAATTTGGAATCATAGGGAAATCCACCATTACAGTTCCTCCTCCAAAATTTCTCTTGGATCGGAATACTCCTTTATCCCTCAAATCGTGGCAATAATGATTGTAGCAGTCTGGGCCGTCGAGGTTAAACTTGTTTTCATCAGAAAATATGACCTGGCGCTATTGGTCATTCCAGGACATATGATTCTGTGCGAATTGTAGTCGGTTTGCTTTGTGCTTTGGCGTAAGTCTGGGTTTAAACTTTGGTTTTGTCCATTTGATGTTTGGACACACATTCAGAACGCGGCTAACGGTACTTTTGTGCACTGTGAGATCGAGATTGGCAATAATCTGGCGACAATTCAAGTGGTTTTTGGTAGCTTCCTCTCGGATTTGTCCTTTTTGCTGAGCTGTTAGACTCGAATTCCCCTTTGTTTGCTTCTTAATCCCATACTTCTGCGGATTTGTTCGATAATTCCACTGATTTTCCAGGCATTCTCACGATTACTGAGACCAGAACTTGGATTTGGCCGTTCTGCACCTCGCTCAAGCGTTTGGCCTTTAACATACCTAGACAAATTAACTTTATTGCGAAATAATACACAGTACACAACGAAAATACTTACTGATGTGCAGAAACAGCAAAAACTATTGGGCAAACTTAAGAGCTTTCAAAGAAAATTGCGATAAAGGTGACTGCGTCCAAGCGTTTCCAACGCAACAGAAGCAGGAAATATGGCGGTAAGTCTTCTACAACAAGCAAACAACGCTAAAAAGCTGTTATTAGCGTGTGTATGCAAGGTAATGGATCTCACTACTACATGCATATAATATTTGATTTGTTGCACTGAAATAAAAAGATCACGGCAAAATTTTAAAAATGCGGCTAAACGATTGCAACGCACTGTATCAACTTCTAATATTGTGAACATGTGAATATGTAAAAGCGCCTCCAGGATTGGGATCAAACGCAAAATCATCAATTAACTTGTTTCTAAATCACTCGATTCAGATATAATTTTACTTCTAGCGAGCACTTATATCGTCTGAATAAATGACATTAGCTTAATATGTTTCGTTATAAGTTAACAGTTCAAGTTTGGTTTGATTAATATGTAATTTTCCGTGCAGCAGAATATTAAATCGGGCGCTATTGTTTGGCGATAAATTCAAACGATTTTTCGAAGTGTGTGCGTATGCCTTAAAAAGATTATTTAGTTTTCAAAACTCACACTTAACATGCATATCAAGGCATGAAGAAATCAAAATCGTAAAATCACTCTCGGATCTCAAATTCAGGCATTACCCTTTCTCACATTACAACTAAATCTCACTGTGGAGTTTTGATTGAAAGCTATTTTCCAGAATTCCCCAGTCCTCTGTTTTCGAACAGAGGAAACAACATCTCACCGTAAATCCTTCCTCGTTTCAGTTTTTTTCTTCTTCGAAACGCTCTACTGTTTTGACTGGTGCATGTGATAGGAAAAGTTTATCGGAGCGATACATCTCTCCAAAATTGACAGAAAAGCTCTGAAAAGTTTGGTATGGAAGTAATCAGCGTTCTTCACATAGTGCAAACGAGACAAGCATGTATGTGCATCGAGAAACGATTCTCTATGCCACTGGATTATTCCTGGTTGGAGGCTGCGAAAAGCAAGACAGAAAGCGGTTCATACCCCCTAGGTATAGATAAGCAACGTATTGAAGATTTTTTTCCGCAGCAATATCATTGACAGTTTCGAAAATCGTTTCGTTTTATTTCGTTTTTTCTTTGCCCTTTTTCACACATCTCCCGCATACTTTTACTTGACTTTCATCCGATTTTCAGTTGAATCACACACAAGAGCCCTCGCTAGAAACGAACTGGAAAAATCCAACGGATTTCAAGGGAGAAATCTATCTGTCGCACATGTACGGTCTACCCACTTCTCAACGCTTTCTCGAAGTTCCTCTCCCACGCAAATCCGTGCTCAATGCTCGCTTTGGAAGCGCCTCCCTTGCCTTCTCACATACAAATGATAAAGTCGAAACATACTGGGAACGAATGACTGAGAAAAGCTGTATGTTTCATTTTATCCTCGTCTGTCAAGTGGAGATTTTCCAGATTATTGCATTTTATTGGAAACTAGCAACGGAAGGAGCGTCTTCCGCATGACGACGATGTTGGTCTAAATTTCATTGAAAGGCCAATCCCACAATGAAGCAACTCCTGGAGCAAACGGTGGGAGTGAAGGTTTTTCTGATACTAAACGGTAATTACTGACATCAGCTTCATAGACAGACAGTGACCAGTCTTTACGGATAAGCGATTAGTCAGAACGAATCAACATCTCTGTTTAATGAAACATTTCCAGAATGAAAACTACACTGGAAACTTGTTGCTTGAGAGATAAGCTCAGATTATGATGCATTCACTCGATGATGTTGACCAAACAGGTATCAAGGAAATCGTATCTGGCAAGAGTTAAATGTAAGGTCGAGTAGAGCAGAGAATGACTGACGCATCATCGCTCAATAATAAACAAAGTAAATTCTGTTTACTACAAGAAGGATACAAGGCATGAAAATAAATATTGATGACCAATTTTAGGAAATTTCCGTGCAGCATCAAATTCATCAGAAGTTGCCATTTGAAATCCATTAGCAGATTCTGTGGTTAAAAAAAGAACCAGTAATTTCCAGCACCAACCACGTCCGTTCAACTAAAATTATCATTAAAACGGCACCTGTACTTAATACTTGAGTCCGATTACATCCTTGCCACACTACGGTTGACTTCAGAAGGAAGATTTTTTTTGCAAAGGTTAAGTAATGGTGTCGGTTGAATCTGAAAACCGATTTCATCTTTGAGAGCATGATACGCCAACCTGGCGCATATATGATATTTCATCCACTGAGTAATCACGATCATTGACTGGCTTCCAGTACCTCTGCTGAATCTTCAAGAGCTAGACAAACAGCAATTCAAATGAAATGCCATTTTCCAAAGCGGGCAATCATTTTTGTATCATTTTTTTCACCTGGTCAACCGATTTGGAAGTGATTTTCTGTTTTTGTTTTTCAAACCTCATTATGTGCTCCATAATTGAATGCCAATCATCGATAGGCGTCATTTTCCAATTGGTGATTATTCTGTAATGACAATTAAGTGCTCAAGATGCCAGGCATATTTTATCAAACCAACAACTTATGGACTGTGACGCCATAGAAACCACGTCGGGTGCAAGTTGAAAATAATAATAACTTCACTAGGTGAGCTTGTTTTGTTTCCTATCAGAAAGAATGAAAATAAAGAGCAAAAGATTGAGTACTACTACTACTACTGGTAGTTAAGATTTCAACAAATTGATACCTTGCAGTGTGAATTTTATGAATTTTAACATTTTATTCCATCAATAGGAAACCAACCATTCCTTTGATAGACCCAAGTGACTATCAATCAGACTCTCAAAGCGTTTTTTTTTGGCATAACGAAATCTGAAGATCAAGTTTAGGATTAAAAATATGACGTGGTGTTTCTTAGAACAGCATATAACAATAGGTAGGTCCAGTTTTGTTAACCCTATAAATACTGGGTTTCCTCCCATTTATATACTAATTATATAATAAAAAGTCTATACAAAAGTCTAAAGCAATTTTTGCTGTGTTTTTCGTATTCATTTTCTTTGGTTTTTGCTGGCTAAAATAACGCTTGACATTTGTAGGAAGCCGCGGAAGACTGTCGTACAGTCACACAGACCTTGTCAGATTGTATCGCTAAAAAAATGATGGCCTATGCAACGAGGTAGAAAGTGTCATCATAGAGTGAAAAAACATAATTAAACACAATTTTTAGTTATTTCATATAAACACTATCAATCACATTGCGTCGAATACGCAAAGAGATGTCGATTTTAAATAAAAAATCTAAGCACTTTTGAACCTTTAGTAAATCTAAATGCATAAAGGGCGTAGAATGGATTAAGATTTCAGAGGAACTATTCCATGCAATAAGGTTTATTAACAAAATATTTCGAAAATAGCATACATAGCATAGCATTAACGTATGTAAACCTCGCGGGTGGAGTTACGTTGAGGATAAATTCATAGTAGGGAACCAGTTACTGATACATTTCATTACGCTATAATCTTCACGAAAACACTCTTCAATCTCTCAACTGGCCATGTTTATGAAACCATTGGACATAAGGAAAATTTGGTATCTACCTTAAGAAGACACGGGGGACCCACGTAGCCTTAAGTGAAAGAAAAATGAGAAATGAATAGTCGGAAAGAAAAGTTAAATAGTTAATCTAGAAGGTTAACTAAAACTGCGTTTTTTTTCGAACGGCTGGGCCCTAATCATTAATTTTAGTTCTATATAGAGCCAAAGTGATTTTAAAAACAATTTATAGATCCATAAAAAAGCGAACTTTTGAACTATGATTTTTGATACTTTTTTCCAGTCTCTTTCAAATGTTTTGATGGAACCCGCTGCCCTATTTAACATGTTTGCGCAAATATGCCTTTGCCAGAGTCAAAATTGTTTCAATTAGTCTGGCTTGGGAATAGTTTGGAGAATTCAATTCCTTGGGTATCAATTCAACGTTGGCTTTGTACCAGGCTGTCATGTCTAAAGATATGTACACTGTCTTCAACTCGAAGTAACCTTTGCATTTAAAAAAATGAACTAAAATAGCCGTGTTTTCATGAGATTTCCTTCACCCGCAGTGTTGGAGTACCCATGCAGTATCAATCATAGTAACCCTAAGTCAGGTTGGTAAATGACTGGACAATGCGTACCATTGGTACTTCGCGTACCTGCAGGTATAAAATAGATCCTTAGCTTCTTGTCCAGTTACTCCTATCCCTACCTCCCCTTGGTGCCGACTGGGGTATGAGTAACCATAGGAAAGATCGGGTAATCAACCCCGGTGGGACCTTGGTCATATGCTGACAGGGAAGGGGGGGCTGCCCTCTTCAAAGGGTGCAGTCTATCTGAGCGTCTGTTCTCTATGTTAAGGGCGGCTCAAAGCAGCGTCTGTTCTCCATGTTAGGAGCGGCTGATCATCGTCCTTGTGCCAGCGTTTATTTTCCGGAGGAGGGAAGGAGGGGGAAAAGCCCATTTTAGGGGAGCCATAGCTTTTTTTTTTCTAAAATGGGCATAAAACCTCCTCATCTTTAGGTATCAACAGATTACATTCCAAATGATACAATCAGCTCTTAAAACTATCATAAAATATTCATACTTTCTAATCACTATACTATACTATGCTATCTTATCTTATCTAAGTAATTGAAGAAATCTACTTTTGTTACAATAACGAGACAAGTGAAAGTCGAAGACATAATAACAGCGATTGAACACACGACACATACTACTGATTGGCTCATTATAGCCATAATTTGTACGGAAAGTAGAAATACGAAAAAACGAATGTGTGCGGAGAGGGCGACGACGAATATCAAAGTTCAACTCAGCTAGCACAGAAGGGCAATCTATATGACACAGGAAAACATCGGACACGAATGAAGCCTTTGTTGCCATTCTGCGAGGTTCGAGAAGATCGAGGCCGATGAGCTTACAACGATCTTCATAACTGGGAAGGTTAAAAGGATCATTCCAAGGTAACCGCCGTAGAGCATAACGGACAAACTTGCGTTGAATTGCCTCTATTTGCTGTATGTCGTTTTAGTAGTATGGAGCCCATACAACTACTGCATATTCTAGTATAGAGCGAACCAGTGAACAAAATAGTGTTTTTAGGCAATGAATATCGGAGAAGTCTTTTGCAGCACGGAAAATGAAGCCCAGGCATTTTGAGGCTTTGGAGGTAATATAAGCCACATGGTTCTTAAAAGTTAAACGTGAATCCAGAAGAATGCCTAAATCCTTAACAGTATCCTCACGTTTCAGAGATGTTCCTGCGATAGTGTAGTCAAATAACTCTATAGAGCGTTTCCTGGTGAAGGAGATTACCGAGTATTTTCCAGCATTGAGGCTCATACGATTTGTTAAGCACCATGTAGAAAAACGGTCAAGTTCCCATTGTAAAAATTGTGCGTCTTCAGGGCAGGTTATTACGTAGTATAGTTTGAAGTCATCAGCATATGAGAGTTTGAAACACTTGAGTACTAGGTTAACATCATTCAAGTATAACAGGAATAAGAAAGGTCCAATATGACTGCCCTGTGGAACACCAGACGTGACAGGGAATGGTTCCGATGTTGTGTTTCCAATTTTGACTGCCATAGAACGACAAACTAGGTAGGAACTAAGCCAATCTAGTAACGTACTGGAGAAACCAAGACGATCGAGTTTAGCTATCAAGATCTCATGGTGTAGATTGCATCGACCTGTTTATGAGCTTCTATAGTTCTGATGATGAAGGATGTGTAGGATACCAGATTAGTGCAGGTGGATCGTTTTGGCGTAAATCCATGTTTAGTCTCGGAAATATAATTGAGACAATGGTGCGTTGGACTGTAAACAGTGCTGTTCACGATGGTGCCCCGGCGAGACAGGGGGTTGGGGATGGCCCAACAAGCCGCCCTTAAAAAATCAATGTTACAAATAATACAGAAGTTAATACGGACCGGAACAATCGGCAAAGACCTAGGCGACGAAATAAGGACTACGATTGGAAACTCGGAACATGGAACTGCAAATCGCTCTGCTTCCCTGGCTGCGATAGGATAATCTACGACGAACTTCAACCACGTAACTTCGAAGTCGTAGCACTGCAGGAAGTTTGCTGGACAGGACAGAAGGTATGGAAAAGCGGGCATCGAGCGGCTACTTTTTACCAGAGCTGTGGTACCACAAACGAGCTGGGCACCGGCTTTGTAGTGCTGGGCAAAATGCGTCAACGCGTGATTGGATGGTTTCCGATCAACGCTAGAATGTGCAAGCTGAGGATCAAGGGTCGATTCTTCAACTACAGCATCATCAACGTACACTGTCCACACGACGGGAGACCCGATGACGAAAAAGAAGCGTTCTACGCGCAGCTAGAGCAAGTGTATGATGGCTGCCCGCAGCGGGACGTAAAAGTCGTCATTGGTGACATGAACGCTCAGGTAGGACGGGAGGCAATGTACAGACCGGTAATAGGGCCTAACAGCCTGCATACCGTATCGAACGATAATGGCCAACGATGCGTGAACTTTGCGGCCTCCCGTGGTTTAGTAGTTCGAAGTACCTTCTTCCCCCGTAAAGACATCCACAAAGCCACTTGGAGATCACCCGACCAACGATCAGAGAATCAAATCGACCATGTTCCAATCGACGGGAAATTCTTCTCCGATATCATCAACGTTCGCACCTACCGCAGTGCGAATAAAGACTCGGACCACTACCTAGTTGCAGTATGTATGCGCTCAAAAGTCTCGACGGTGCACAACACGCGTCGAACTCGGACGCCATGACCTAACATTGAGCTACTACGGGAAACCGGAGCTGCTCAGGAATACGCGCAACAGCTAGAAGCAGCCCTACCAACGGAAGAGCAGCTTGGCGCTGCTACTCTTGGAGGATGGCTGGGAGAAATATTCGAACCGACCATTGGTAGCACTGCATATAGTGACATTAGTTTCATTCATGCACCGAAATAGCGAAAAAATGACCTGGTTTGATAGAAGTTGAACAGCTCGTGCAAAGGCTACGTACCACAAGCTGATACGTGCAGAGACCTGGATGGCAACCTTCTCACAGGAGAGTGTGAGGTGATTGAAAGGTGGAAGCAGTACTTCGATGAGCACCTGAACGGTAATGTTACAGTGAACGAAAGTGGCTCGGTAATAAATCTAGGAACACGCGCAGAAGATGGCAGGACCCCGACCCCAACCCTTCAGGAAGTTGAGGAGGAAATTGGTTGGTTGAAAAACAACAAAGCCGCTGGTGTTGGCCAACTCCCATGAGAGCTATTAAAATACGGTGGTGATGCACTGCACTGGGTAATTACCAAGATTTGGGAGGAGGAATGTTTACCGGAGGATTGGATGGATGGATTGGAATAGTGTGTCCCATCTATAAAAAGGGCGACAAGCTGGATTGCTGCAATTATCGTGCGATCACGCTACTGAACGCTGCCTACAAGTTGCTCTCCCAAATATTATGCCGCCGCCTGTCACCAATAGCAAAGGAGTTCGTGGAGCAATACCAAGCGGGATTCATGGGTGCCCGCGCTACTACGGACCAGATTTTCGCGATTCGGCAAGTGCTGCAGATATGTCGCGAATACAACGTGCCCACACATCATCTTTTCATCGATTTCAAATCAGCGTATGATACAATCGATCGAGACCAGCTATGGCAAGTCATGCACGAATATGGATTTCGGAAAAAACTGACGCGGTTGATCAAAGCAACGATGGATCGAGTAATGTGTGTCGTCCGAGTATCAGAGACGCTCTCGAGTCCCTTCGAATCTCGGAGAGGGTTACGGCAAGGTGACGGATTGTCGTGTTTGTTGTTTAACATTGCACTGGAGGGTGTGATTCGAAGAGCTGGGATAGACACGAGTGGCACGATCTTCAGGAAGTCTGTCCAACTATTTGGCTTCGCCGACGACGTTGATATCGTAGCACGTAACTTTGAGACGATGGCGGAAACGTACATCAGACTTAAGGCTGAAGCTGGTATGATTGGGCTTCTGATTAATGCGTCGAAAACAAAATACGTGAAGGAAAGAGGCTCACGAGAAGACAATGTTAGCCTCCTTGCACGAGTTCTGATCAACGGTGATGAAATCGAGGTAGTAGACGAATTCGTGTATCTGGCCTCATTGGTGACCACCAATAATGACACCAGCAGAGAAATAAAAGGCGCATTATGGCTGGCAATCGTGCCTACTTTGGACTCCGAAGGACGCTAAGATCGAACAAAGTACGCCGAACCACAAAGTTGACCATCTACAAAACATTAATTAGACCGGTAGTTCTCTACCGTGCAAATGGTTCTCGAAAACGAACCGACAGGTACAAGAAGAAGAGGCGCGCAACGAGCAAGGTGGATCGATCAAGTAGAAGGCGACCTGTAGACCCTCCGCAGACTGCGAGGCTGGCGAGTGACAGCCATGGACCGAATAGAATGGAGACAACTTATGTGTACAGCAGAGGCCACGCTGGCTTGGTAAGGTAAGTAACCCTAAGTCAGCAGACAAAATTTGACAGCTCTATCAATCGAACTCTAACCGTGATGGCAAAACAGTGAAGCAACTCCTTTCAGAAGTATGCGCGTTCAAATAGCGGCACTCCGCCGCGTCGAAAACGGACATCGTGCGGCGCTATGTGGATGCCGGTTACACCCGTTTCGGCATCTATAACATTTTGGCACTATTAGACAACAAACAGAGCATCAAAAGAAAGTCCGGTTCCGGACGGCCGACTACCCTGAGCGACAGGAAGCTCCAAAGGATGAAAGGATGCTGAAGAGGAAGACCGAGAGAAAATTGGCTGCATCACTGCGTGCGCTTGGCCGGGAGGTCGGTTCAATCTGCCAAACAGTAAAAGGGTACCTGGTGAACATGAACATACATGTCAGGAAGCGGAAGTCGCGTCCACTGGTTTTGAAGCTGCAGGCAATGACGCAGCGGCAGCGGCTGAATAAGATGGTCAACTCGATTTTCCCGGCAAATCGCAAAGTGGCGGTGGTGATGGACGACGAGACCTATCTCACCCTGGATGGCAACAACTGGCAGGGCACTTCGTGTTTTACTTCCCCCACGAAGGAAGTGAGCTCCGAGGTGAAGTTCATTTCACACACCAAGTTCTCCAAGAAGGCGCTGCTGTGGCTGACAGTCAGCGAGAAGGGGGTGTCAAAAATAGAAGATTAGATCAAATAGAAGTGGGCAATAAGCTACGAATTTATTTTTAATTTGGAACGCAAGAGAATCATTAACTGAATTGTAATTAATGTACTATCACGCTACCGAATTCACACACGGAGAAAAACACAATCTCGTTAAAATATACAAACTTGTTTGTTGGTTCATTTAGCCTTATCAATATTCAGTTTTGTCGTTTCAAACTCATGATTTTAGATCGAAACAACTACAAAAACAGCTTGATTAAAAACATTATTGCTAGCAACATATCGTTTGCTACCTGTAGTGGTGGCTCCGAACTATAACTGCAACTTAGAGACTGTATGCTTCCAAATCGGTTTCCCAGCGTAACCAAAAACCAAGGAATTGTTACGTTTCCCTATCACACTTTGTGAGTGACCGTTGATTAAAATCGGTAATTGTAATCAAATATCTTTATACTCTTTCTCCGTTAAATCTTATAAGCAGAGAATATTATAAAAATACGAATATATACTAAACTGAAAATTAATTTTAGTTTATATTACGAAATCGAAGGCAGAACAAACGAATCTGTTCGTTGTTTTCTGCAGCAAAACTGATTTGTACTTTTTATGAAGATGCCTTCGTAAGTAATCCCACACGGGCAATTGTCAAAAGCACGAAGCGGTTGTGGACACAGAAACATCATTTGAGCATAGTACGAAAACAATACAAATAGCTATGTTTATTTTGTTACAAGGCAATAAGAAACGTCTCTCTGGTGGAGCACTTAGGTCTGCTGGATCTACTTCATCGACTCGAAATGTAATTGAAAAAAAAAACACAACCAAGTGGAGTTTGCCAGCTTTTTTTAAATGTTTCTGACATGAGACGCGATCCTGTTTTTTTTTTTTGACTAGACCTTTTGAACACGAGAGAATACACTTTAGATCATCAATTCAATCATCAAGTTAATCAATTGATTAATGAATTTGAAGTTATAACACTCGACAGCCCTTTAGTTTTTACTTTGGGATAAATTAATAATTCCCACCGATCCCAGCAGCAACATCATCCTCAGTAATGTCCACATCCTCAGTGTGGTAGAGAGAGATTTTAAATTTTCCACACACTTTTTCTACCTTAGTGAGAGCTCTTCTCTCTTGTTTATATTCACCTCCGTATTTGCATGCGGATAGCGCATGTGAGTGAAAAAAAAATGGTTTATATTCACACTACACTCGATCGCTCTAGAGTGAGAAGAAGAGTTGAGAGCTTCACAGAAGCGAATGCAGATAAATTCACTGACGCGTGCGCCCCAGTGAGCTCACTGGTGTGAGCTCTTCTGCTAATATACAGCAGTGATGTTTCTTCCCGCTTCCTTTTTTCGGACATTTTCTGCAACTCCGACGATGTTTTAACTTTAAATCGCACCAGCAAATCACAGAAAGAGATCTAGTGCGTCCTCGCTCCATTGTACGCGGCAGTGATCGCAGGCGAGAGCACGTAAGCGCGATCGTTTAAAAGAAAGTGTGGTTCACTCACTCCAGGTAATTCCATCACAGGCGCACACTTTCACTCTGTCTGTTTTGCACCGGGTAAAGAGAGCGCTTTGCTTTGTCTGAGGCAAGTTATAGTTGTATCCCTGCTGAAGGTACAAATCTCACGCACCGGCGTAACATCTGATAACGCACAGATCGTCGACGCATGAGTACGATGGTAAAGAGTAGCAGCGCGATTGGTTAATCTACACGAAATTCATGACGTGCATTATACAAAAATTTATAGGGATAGCATTTCACCAGATAAAAAGGAATATGTATGTTCCATAATTAACGAGACATTTGTTCTATGTACGCTGGTGTGTAAGGGAAGGTCCATTAATTATGTCACGCAGTAAGGGGGGTGGGGGTAAAGGGAAAACGTAGACGATCCGCACAAAAAGTTTGAAGGCCCATACAAAAAAGAAAAAACGTGACAAGGGGGGGCGGGGAGGGGTTATAAAAGTCACTTTTTGCGTGTCGTAATTAATGGACGTTCCCTAATAGTGGATACAGTTTTAACCAACAGTTACCAATCAATGCAAAAATTCCTTCCGATTTTCCATCAGTGAGTCTAAACACTGTTTTGAAGTGCTCTTGCGTTAGTTTTTTTGGTCAGGAATGAGCATGCGCGGCACCCAGTGGCAGGATAAATTGTTCATATGCAGAATCTCACCCAAAACCATTTCATGAACTTTTTTTGACATTGTCCACTGTAACTGCGGCCACCACGAAACTCTCGAAGTCAATATTTGACGGTGTAATCTGACAAAGCATTTGCCCATAATGCTTATCCAAATTTTCTTTTGTTTCGCCGTTTTGCATCTCAAAAAATAATATTTTTTGAGAGAACGATACTCGTTTATAAAGCTATGTTCATTCAGTATCCAGAATAATAAAATCATCTGTATCTCGGTTACGGATTGACGAAATATTAAGTTTAATACATTAAAACATAAATAATTCACTGAACTTAAAGGCAAAAATATCAATTCAAATAATTTCTCTTCGTTTCTAATGAAAATTCACACATCCTTATTTGTTTCTCCCATCAAACGCTGCAGGGAGTCAACTTCCTTGGCACATTTGTTCCACATTTTGGTCATTTGAAGCGACCGTTTTCCACTTTTCTTAAGCTTCCGCTTCATTATTGCCCAAAATCTCTCGATGGGCCGGAACTGCGAACAGTTGGGTGGATTTATTTTTTTTATCGATGAAATCTACGTTATTATCACGTGTACCGCTGGGTGACTGCACGTGCTGTGGTTGCAGCTCGCGCAAATCTGGCCATAAAACTGCACGGGACTTTATGAGTTTGTGACAAAATGTAGTACGCGGTTCTTGCGGCATTCTTCCTTGCACAGCTTTGAGTCCATCGTCTTGTTTGTCACGAACACTTTGATCTTTGCTCCGCAGCTGCATATCCTTTACTAAATCATCAGTTTTTTTTTTTGCAAATTTGTCCATAAAACCAAACTTAAACTTCGCAGGAACATCTCCTCGTGCCGTCGCCATGTAGATTTATTGGCCAGGAAGCTGTCCGAAGTCCAATTTGACGTAGGTTTCATCGTCGATGAGCAGGCATCCTTGGTACTCCGCCAGAACCTGCTGGTAAAATTTCCGAGCTTGAATTTTGGTGACGAAACTTTGCTTCAATGTTCTGTTTGGTTGCTTGCTGGCTCGATAAGAACGATATCATGCTCGCAAACGAATTTTTCAAACGGTACAGCAGCGGTACGGAGCAGCAGCGTATTTTTGTGCGTCGTTTCATTATCTGATAGTCCAGGGTTTGCTCTGACGGTTCTCAACATCTTCTGTTTCAGCTCTCGGTCATATGTTCCACAACTACGCTTACCTTGATGCACTCGATCCACGCTCTTTCGCTCTCTGGAACATTTGAGCACATCATACACGGTTGATTTGTGATTTTCAAAGTGTTTGCGATTTTATTGCGGACTACGTTGGATTATCAACGCTGGGTATGCAGAATTATTTTCGCACTATACTGCATCTGGAATAACTTTTGACTCACTGCACAGAAAATGGGCGGTTAACAATCCGCTGTAAAGGAATTCTTGCAGTGGTCACATTCCGTGCCGCTGCAACACAGTAAGTGATTTCGTACTACACAGTGACTGGACAGAACTTTATCCATATTCAACATGCTGCCGAATACATCAACCACAACCAGCTCCTGCCTTACGGTCAATTTCATCTACTTCTTTTCAATTTCACAACCTGCCGTGCTCTATCAATACTTCCTCTTCACATCTTTGGTTCTAGCAGATATTGCTCCCCATAAGAAGAATATTTCCAATTTTCAAACATTAAAATTGATTACGTGCTTCATGCAACAACAAAAAACATGATTAGTTATATGAAAAACAATCAGCTGTTAAAACAAAACTATAGGCAGCATCCCACTGAAATAACCATGCAGTATTATAAGCGGCCTTTAGTAGCAGAGAGTATCAAACTAACATTATTTTCCTTCCCTAATTGATCCCATAAGCCGATAAGGACGCCGTTATTGTTTCTAAAAATGAGGACACTAGAAGGTACACATTGAGAGTTAATCACTATACTAAAGTGACATTTTGTTGGTTGACTGTGTAAATTCAGCTGCCTTTGATCAATCAAGAAGTGGCGGACAACAAGTGTTAATATGCTTA
>JASCZW010001640.1:0-108659 GCA_034211315.2 Aedes japonicus | reverse complement strand
TAGTTTAGCGAGGGTAACTCACGAAGTACAAATCCGGAACAATTTGTGATTAGGGCGAACATGCAGAATATAATGTGATGATTGTAATATTGCAAGTAGAATATCAAATCGTAATTTACAAATTAACGTATGAATTCAAATACAATATCGAAAACAGACACAGAACAAAGGTAGCTTCTATTTCATATGTAATACTGATGGAAATTCGCTCGTTTTTCAGTCAAATTTGCACAATTTAAATTTGCAAATATTTAAAAATATTAAATATTTGCCAATCAATGCTGTTTTTTTTTTTCATCACGCCATTATACGTTTTTTTTTATTACGCGTATTACACGTCCTGGAAAAAAAAAAGTATCACTCGACACTCTCGTTCCATTCTACTCAGTGAGTGTGCTGAATTGCATTCCTTTTTATTTTTCTCATACAGAAATGTTACTAAATTATCGTAAAAAGTGGTATTCAAAAATTGAGTTATGCACTTTTTTATGAAAATTGAGTAACATTTCCGTGAGAGGAAAAGAGAAAAGAATACAATTCTACTCAGTTACTGAGTAGAATGGAACGGTAGTGTACACGGTGTTCAATAAGTTCGAATACAAGTTTTCATCATTGCGTAGGTATGCGCCATGTACATATTCTGCATTGGTATTGGTGTCAGCTTTAGCTTCATTCATACGCTACCGAATGTGCGCGGTGTTGACATTCTGTTAGTTGTTGTTCGTTTGTTACGCGCGATGAAAGAGTATCGGGACTTCGTAATTAAGCGTTTTTTGAACGGTGAGCGACCCGGCGATATATTCCGGCTGCTGAAATCGCATGGGGTCAAGCGGAACTTTGTCTACACGACCATCAGGCGATACCGGGAGACGTCCTCGACCAATGACCGTGCGAGATCCGGTCGGCCGCGTTCAGCGAGGACGCCACAGGTCATCAAGATCGTGAGGGAGCGAATTCGGCGCAAAAGAACCGCTCAATCCGGAAAACGGCTGCAGATCTCAACGTTTCCATTGGAACCGCTCCACCATACTCACCAAGGACCTTGGTTTGCAGGCCTTACAAAAAACGTAAGGTCCATGGCGTTTCGGAGGCTACCAGCAAAAAGCGGTTGGATCGAGCTAAGAGGATCCTCTCTCGGCACGCTGGTCAGGAGTTTGTTTTTTCGGACGAGAAACCGTTCGTGCTGCAGCAGCCGCACTGATGTACAAAATGACCGGGTGTGGGCGCCATCGAGGGACAGCATTCCTGAATCCAATATAAACATCCCTCGGTTCCAAAGTGCCGCGTCGGTGATGGTTTGGGGGGCAGTATGCAAACGTGGTAAGCTACCCTTGGTGTTTATTGAAAAAACGTCAAAATCAACGCGGCGTACTACAAAACTGAGGTTTTGGAAAAGGTTGTTGCCCCCAGTCTCCGAAGCCTCTACGGCGATGAGCACTACGTGTTCAACAGGACGGTGCACCAGCCCATACGGCAAATGTGGTTCAAGCCTGGTGTCGGGACAATCTAACCGACTTTCTGGACAAAACTTTGTGGCCTCCCAGCTCCCCGGACTTGAATCCTCTCGACTTTTTTGTTTGGTCCTATATGATGGCGAAGCTGAACGAATACAAGGTCAGCACTTTGGATCATTTCAAGACGGTAATTCTCAAAATCTGGGACGAAATGCCCATGCAGTCCGTGCGTGCCGCCTGCGACGCGTTCGAGAAACGTTTGAAGCTCGTTAAGGAGTAGAAAGGGGGGGTCATTCCAAGAGAAATGTTGTAAACGTTCCTTGTAAACATAGCTTTCAATAACATAAATCCAAAAAATAAAAAACATGTTTTAATTTTTTTAACAAATTTTGAAAGTGTATCCGAACTTATTGAACACCGTGTATACTATTAGCATATTTTTGACATTTTCATAGATTTCGCCTTTTATTTTACGTCTAGTTTATGTTTTTATTTAAATTACGCCTTTTATTTTGTCAACAATCAATATGGTGTAAATCGCACAGTAAATTGTTTTGATAATGAAAAAGCACAACGCCCTTTGCGAAAACATTATTTATTGATGTAGAAGGAGATGTTCGCTCATCACCATGAGGTGCCAAGAGTGAACATTAATGTTTTTGGCTAGAATGAAAGATGTGAAGAGAAAGTGTTGAAAGTTCCGTCAGAGTGCGGCAGGTGCCTCTTGGTGCCTCATGGTGATGAGCGAACATCTCATTCTACATCATAATCGTTACTCCTCCCTCGGAGAATACATAACATAACAATTAATGTATTATTTATTGAATAAAATTAGAACACAATCAGGACCAAAAGTTCAAAACTCATTATTTAGTTGTTATAATTGTGCATTGCATTAAAAAAACTTTTTGTTTACATTTTGCATGTTCGCCCTAATCGCAAATTGCTCCGGAAATCTCATCCTAAACTTGAAAAAACATTGTTTTGTGAGCACAATTGCTGTATACTGACACATTTGCCATCATTTAAAAAATACTAAACACACTAAAAAGTAACCTCTAAAACCACGAGGCAAAACAAATAGACTTTCAAATAAATAATGGGTACTTGCTGAATTCTATTCGGTCCCCTAATATTCCTACAATATCCATTGGGATTTATGCAACGAAAAGTCACCAACCCCGACGCACTAGGCAACTCTTCAGACAAATATTTAAGCAAGGCCCAAAATGCCTTTGGGGGTATATAAAGTATGGTACAGCAGCCGTTCCTTAACTGGGCAAAGTGCACAGCCGAGCTAGCGGATGATCCTGGGTAACTGGGCTAACATTTCAGATGTAAATAAACTTTGAGGGGGCTTTCGATCTGATTTCGGTTGGCATAGTTAGCTGCACAATACATTAATTTTATAATTTTTTTATGCTTTTACGTTATTACGATGTATCATATTGTGCACCCCATTGTTCAAAATATTACACTCGGTTTGATGGGATAACGACTCAATTTTGTACTATTTAACAAGGTTATACACCTCCACGAACTGTATATGCCTTTCACATGCGCCTTCCGAATTTCGACAACAAAATGTCAAACGCTGGTTCTCGAGTTTATTTGCTTTTTAACTGGGCTATAACCCACTTAGCGAGCGCCCAGTTAAAAAGCAGCCCAGTAAAAAGGACCCAGTTAGTGAACAGTTGCTGTACTTGCCAGTTTGCACTCCCGCAGTGATTGAATTAAAGTGACAAATGTAGCACCAAATCATTCTGAAAGAATTGCCCCCGAACAACAGTTATTTCTTTTCACAGAGCACACATTCAAACTCTACAATGTTCTAAGAAAGTTCCAGAACTCACCGAAGGGGGTAAGGGAGGCGTCCTACTGCCCGCGTTCCTACTGCCTCTGATAATCTCCCACACAACACACAGCTATAAAGCGTTACAACAAACAGAGAGCAGTAATCTCTACCTCATGCAATGTGGAAGATGACATCCGCGGTCCCGTAGCCCCATGCTAACAAGTTACTATTTAAAAGGGAAGTCAACGATAACAGCTCTGCACACGTTGACACAAAAAATTTAAAAAAGCATCGAACACAAGGAAATGGGCTTTTGTGCATTCCTTGACAGTGAAGGTGCTTTTGATAATGTTTAACGTGCTTCAATCAGTTCAGCTATGAATAAACGGGAATCATGGCTCCATCGCAGACTGGATCACTGCTATCAACATACTAGATCGGAAATTGAATTGGAGTATACACTTAGAGCATGTTGTAAACAAAGAAACTTCCGCTCCTTGGGCCTGTCGGAAGCGATTGGGAAGAAATTGGGACTGAGACCTAGAATAATCCGTTATCTGGCAGTCATAAGACCCAAGATATCGTATGCTTCTCTAGTCTGGTGGCCCAGAACCAAAATAAAACCAAACGGTTCTAAAATGGGTGATAGAACTGTGACTGGAGTATATGGACCCAGGACTAAACTCGTCATACCAATAGGTAAATGGCTTACGCTATTTAAAGCCGAAATTCAAGCAATCTAATAATGCGCTGCCATCTGTCTGAAAAGAAAATATAGACACGCCAATATTTGTATCTTCTTAGACAGCCAGGCGGCTTTGAAGGCTATCAGCGCATTTGAGTGCTATTCCAAGCTTGTGCGGGAATGCATTGAATTACTAAAAAAAACTGGCTTCAAAGTATAGGGTCAACCTATACTGGATACTAGGTCATAGTAACATTGCAGGCAACGAAGTTGCTGGCCAACTGCTAGGGAGGGGCCTCTGAGCAGCTTCTATGGACCAGAACCTTTCTATGGAGTAGTTCCGAGTCCTTTTTATCCATGCCATAAAATTGACATGAATCATCTTGAAGTTTTCCTATCAGCTTCAAGTGATAACGGCTCGGGCAGTGGCTGGTTATGAGGCATGTATATATGATTAGATCTTTTTGGGTAAGATCAAGTAATTTGTTAGTCATTGAAATGTTTGGAGTAATTAATCGCTTCGATTGCCCAGCTATGAAAGTGTTGTTTCTGTTTGTCTATACTTTCAAGCATTCCCATGGTGTCATCTCTATTCTAAAAAAAGAAGCAAATAAACCACAAAAGGGTTGAGGTCCTACGAACTGATGAGACGATTCGAGTCTTGCTAGTTCATCGGCTCTCTCGTTTCTCTGAATTCCACAAAGCGATGCTAAAATAACAGCAGAATTTGTTTCGCATCTCGCTTTCAGCACAGCACACTTCGATCACCCCCTTATGGTTAAAGCTCTTTCATTTAACTAATTTAGTTGTTGATTAGAAAACCAGAGGCCAACAAACATATACAAAAATCCATGACTTATTTGGCATTTTAAATCTCTCAGTACAATTGGGCAATCATCCAATTATAATCTTACGATAGATTTGAAAACTACACCTACAATATAAGGAGTGAATCTAAAAGTAGTTGCAAACATTTAAAACGCTCTCGCACACCAATGCAAGCACGCACAACGTCACTAGAGGTTTAATTTTACTTATTGACATGCCAAGTTTCACTTTTCGGCGCGCACTTTATACTGTATGTTGTTTCATCGATTTCAAATCAGCGTATGATACAATTGATCGAGACCAGCTATGGCAAATCATGCACGAATATGGATTTCCGGAAAAACTGACGCGGTTGGTCAAAGCAACGATGGATCGAGTGATGTGTGTCGAACAAGTATCAGGGACGCTCTCGAGTCCCTTCGAATCTCGGAGAGGGTTACGGCAAGGTGATGGATTGTCGTGTTTGTTGTTTAACATTGCACTGGAGGGTGTGATTCGAAGAGCTGGGATAGACACGAGTGGCACGATCTTCAGGAAGTCTGTCCAACTATTTGGCTTCGCCGACGACGTTGATATCGTAGCACGTAACTTAGAGACGATGGCGGAAACGTACATCAGACTTAAGGATGAAGCTGATAGGTTTGGGCATGTGATTAATGCGTTAAAAACAAAATACATGAAGGGAAGAGGCTCACGAGAAGACAATGTTAGCCTCCTAGCACGAGTTCAGATCGACGGTGATGAAATCGAGGTAGTAGACGAATTCGTGTATCTGGGCTCATTGGTGACCGCCGATAACGACACCAGCAGAGAAATAAAAAGGCGCATTATGACTGGCAATCGTGCCTACTTTGGACTCCGAAGGACGCTAAGATCGAACAAAGTTCGCCGAACCACAAAGTTGACCATCTACAAGACATTAATTAGACCGGTAGTTCTCTACGGCCACGAAACATTCTACTTTTCTAATTTCACATCCTACTCGATGAGTAAGTATTAACGAGCATGTTCGAGTTCTTCAAGGGAGTATATTTCTTTCAAAAACTCCGAAAATCGTATTACTTCAATGGCAACCTGTGCTTATAACGATATTGGCGATGCCTCAGTTTCATACTGTGTTGCCGTCACCAATGAGAAGGAAAACGCATTCCTTTTGCCACTGCGCTAATAAAAATAACTGACGTGTGGCAACGTTGCATATGAGCTGTCAAGGATAAGGTGCGACTCTAATTTCTTTGAGTGCAACAAGCGCTGCAGTCTGTGCAGTCTGTACTCCCGTGCACCCTTGTTTTGCCGTGCGTTCAAAGCCACACATCGCATTTCGAATTTGCTCTCGTCTCTTTGGGCATTAACGATTGCACTCTCCCTTGTCGTCTCTGTGCAAACACAAGTGCGAAAAACAGACACGGCGGCAGGCCGACTAGTTTGTGAATTAGGATTTTAAAACAAAATCCTTTATGAACCCTTACAATGCCTTTTTGTTACTAGAATAAAAAAAAAAACATTTTGATACAATTTACCATACCAAGAGCCAAAGCACTTCTGAAACATGAGACGCAGACTTGAAAAAGGGTGAAGTAGGTACTTGTCTATTTTGCACTGCTCTGTGTATTTCGACAATCTCTGGAGCCGTATAATGTTTCACTATTGTCTCTCACATCAATGAATTTCTAAAGTTGTCCAATCTACACAGTCATTTTCTTGCCATGTAGTTGAGTGGAAAATTCAAAGTTACTAGATTTTCTAACCCGGTTCTTGACTTATTCACCACAACTAGCACGTCGCCCGATTTACTCAAACGGATCTTAATATGGATCACAAATTGATTTACCTTTCTTTGCCTAAGTATATTTAGATTCCATGTGGAGTTTAAAATTGTTGAGATTTTCCTTATTGGCAAGCTTGGCCCGCTGATTTCATTAGGCCTAAAACGCATTGAAATACCTGGAGGCCGAACTTTAGGCTATCTATGTATCAAAAAAAGGGGAATCGACAGAAGAGCATCTTTTGCTTTTCAACACTATTTATGAATTTTACACTTTAAGATATTGCAACTCTTGATCTGAAATATCGCGCCAAATGTCAAGTCGAATTGATAACGTTGAGATCCAAGCGTTTTAGGCACGATGGTCTAACAGTTGGCCATTAGGCCAATGTATTGCTCTACCCTGTCAAATAACATGTGATTAATAGCCTGCAACCATCAGAGTTGAATATTAAAACAAAATGTTTTCAGCAATAGTCAATATTTAAACGACACTTTATCTCATTCACCTCTTATTTCTTCCGTAGCTTTCTCCCAAGCAATCTCCACCGAATGTGGCTCCGCCTCCGCCGCCTCCACCTCCACCGCTACTGGATGGTCCGATGAGTCCATCAAAACCTCCGATGGCCAATGGCGATGTCATGATCGGTGGAGGCATGCCCAACGGCACCATCATCATGGGTCAAAAGCAACAGCTGAAGAAGATTCCGCCCCAGGAGAAAATTGCCTACGAAGACCCCCGGTCCGATCTGATGAAAGCTATTCGTGACGGTGAGTATCTACTTAAGATCTGGAAGTGCCGCAAGCTAAAGCTGGTTTCCCTATTGTAGGCATCAAATTACGCAAGGTGGAACAACGGAACGATGCCAAGGAAAACGACCGTACCATCGAACGATTGCACGATGTGGCTTCGATTCTGGCGCGACGTGTTGCCATCGAGCTGAGCGAATCATCCGATTCGGAGAGTGACGACGACAGCGAGGGTTGGATGGAGAACGAAACGTCCGCATGACAACACGAGAATATGGCGGCGGCAACCGGTGCGGCCGTCGCTGCTGGCGGTGGTGGTAAGAAGAAGTGAACGGTCACTTGCGTTAAAAGTAAGTAATAAAATGAAATAACTCATAATAGATAGTGGTTCTTCGTTGGATGGGTTTATCGAGCAAGTGTAAATGTACTAGGAAAAGCGAAAAATACATGAACGAAATGCAGATGATAGAAGTGTTGTTCAGACAACTTTCGTGTGAAGCTCTTTATATGAATTGAAGATTGTGCGAATATACATGTTTGATTCCAATGCGGTACGATTCGTGCATTTTCAGAATGAAAATATATAAATATATTTCTGTTTCGTATCGTCATGTTTTCCAGTCCTGGAAAAGAGTGATAGCCGAAGGGATGTGTAATTTTATTGTAATTACTAAGTTATTTATTTACGGCAAAACGATTTACAAATGGCGGTTATTAGGTTTCTTATTTTTAACGATGTAGAGGTTTATTTTTGTACATTATTTCATTTCAAGTTTTGTACATTTTTTCAATATTCACATTAGGATGACTAAGCCGCGTGTAAGAGAATACCAAACGGAACGAACATGAACATGGATTCAAAGAGGGAAAATCAAAATCGATAAAAGTTGATAATGTTTAAACCCGTAGATATTAGATGGAATGAGACCTCCGGGCGTAGAGTCATTTCATAGAAACCGGTAGTACTCAAAATAAACACATCATCTCAAATAACAAAAAAAGAAAATCATCACCTTTCATCCAAATTCCGTACTAAATTTAAGCAAAAACAAAATAACACCAGCAAAAATAAACAGATTACTATTTCACCAATAGCCCAGTTTAGCTGCTAAAAGGGAAAACAGTTAGAAATTAGAAAGACGGATGAAAATCAGTCAAAGACTCATGTGAAGCAAGAAATAAGTATTCTTTCGTAAATCTGCGACAAGACTAAATCGGTATCCCATTCGAAATGGAATGTATTGTAGAAGCTCAAATTTCGGCGACAAACTTTGCTATTGAATATGTAACTAAAAAAAAGCATTCATCCTCTGCACCTTCAACCAGCACGAAAATTTAGAGTTTTTTTTAACTTACTTGCCATCCCTCCTCTTTGTCTGTTTGAATCTAGGATAAACAAATTGCTTAAACCTATCAAAATGTATTCTTTTTCTATTACTAGTGCTTCTGAAACACCAATCGCGAAATATTAACAAACAAAAAAATAACTGTGCACACATATTTGAACATGTTGACATGCATCCTTACCCTTCCCTCTCTATAGTGATTTATGCTGATGCTTTGCTCTATTTTCTCCAATTCGAAATCGAAAGTGTAATGCTTCAAAAAATATATATGGTAGTACGCATTAAATGCTTTGTGAAGGATCTATTCTCAAATTAATATAATTGGACAAGACTAATTAAAATCATAAGGAAAAGGAGATTCGTCGTTAACGCGCTATTGCTTTGTGGATCAAGAATTAATTTCAAAACTTTTACTTTGGCGAGGGTAGATGCAGTACTGGCAAAATTCGAAGGTTTAAATGTTCCAATACAATGATTAACTTGACTGTTAACTATAAAGTCTGCCCGAGATAAATATTCAACAATGACGGAAGCGTGTGAGTACTTCACGGATGTTAACCACTACATGTTTTTGTAGACCAAGGGAAACTATCCGAATACATAGAAGCGTAAGCACTTGTCCTTATCCGTGAAATATTCTTGTCCCGGCAACATCTTGAAATCCACTTTGATGTAGCTCTCATCATGACGCAGCACCGGCGTTTCGTTATAAGCTTCGTGTAGAGGCATCACTCTGCTGGCGTTAGTCCCGATTTGGGAAGTTCTGCACCTTGTACGTATTCAATCCGCATCGTTTCTTGGTCCTCTGGACGAAGTTTTGCGAAACATAAGGTTTCGAGACGGTCGAATGATGTATATCCAGCAGATTCCTCAAGGCGCGATGTGCCAACCCCGGGTTTTTACATGTGGGTGAACAAACAACTTTCACGAACTGTTTACTGATTTTCTTTCATCTCGACTGAAATCTCACTACAGCAGTTGCACAACAGAGCGGATGTAAACTCAAAAGAGAAACTGAGCAATATTTGGTTAATTTCGGTCATTTATGAAAAAGTAAGATGATCGCAGCAAGCCGTGCTTTGAAACTGACGTGTTTTGTTTTTGCTGCGTCGTTTTCGCGAAAAACAATCAAACAATAATTCGTGATTTAACTTTAGCTAACAGTGAAATACTAAAATATCCGCATGCTTTGGAAATTACGTAGTGAATAAAACCGATTCCCTCCCTAAATGTAGAGCGAGTAATGTTGCTATAACCCTAAGCCATATGGGGCTAGGACTATAGTTAATGTTAAAGTCCCAACCGTTTGAAAAGAAATGGAGCATCACTTAACCTTCTTAGACTAAATGCTCCCAACGATCATTTTTGAATAAATTTTTGATCTGTACACCGAACAGGGCATACTGTTCAACTATTCTCTCCGACTATTCATTTCCTTTTTCCTTTGATATGTACTGAAGGCTACGTGGGTTTCCCGTGCCTTCTTAAGGTAGATACCAAATCCTCCCTACCACCAACGGTTGCATGGACGTGGCCAGGTGAGCGATCGAGGAGTGTTTTCGTTGAGATTATTGCGTGAAAAAAAGTATCAGAAACTGGTTTTGTTTCATGGTGGCATGCAATGTGTCCAACGAATTATTCCTCATCATAGCTCCATCCACGAGGTGCGCAAACGTCAATGCAAATGCTAATTTCGGCCAAGTATGAAAAAGTTGCGCATGTTTGATAATGTCGCAATAGTTAGCGACTCACCCTTTATATCTGTTGCGTCAATAATAAACTGAAGGCATGCGTTTTTTCTTTTTCCTTCGTGCTCGTTTTTCACATTCAGAGTGAGTTTCTAATAATATCAGTTTAGTCGTTAAAACGATTAATGAATTTCAGCACACTGGGTAGCGAAGTCGAACACATGATAGTCCTGTGTTTCAGACTATTGATCGGCAATTATTAAATGTATTAACACCCGTAATAAGGACAGTGATTCCCATTTGATTTGCACGGGGGTTTTCTCACCGTAATACGTTTTCACCGTGAAATGACACCCGTAATAAGGCCCGATATCTACGACCGGCCCGTCATGAAAACTTGATTCAAGAATATTGTCTTTCTAGCAAGTTAATAGTCGTTCTTTGGAAATAATCACGATTATCACGATTATTTCTTCTTTAAAAATTCCATATCATCTATTGATATCCCTCGTTACCCAGTACTGTACACCCAGACGTCATTAGCAAACACGGAATCCCAAAAATCAATTATTAAAATACCAACCTCGATCATCAGTTTATTCAAACTCATAGAAAGCAAATAAAAAGCCACAATAAATTCGTTTTCAATATACTGCATATCAATAACTATCTAAAAAAATTAAATACGATTAAAAATTAGCACCAAATGAGCAACAGAAATGTATAATCAAATGACTTACGCAAACCGACACAAACAAAAGCAGATATAAAAAAAAAACATAACGTACATAGATAGACACTTAACAACTATAAACCGCAACAAAAACCAGAGAACATTCTTCCAAGACTTACTCATAAGCATACCAAAATTAAGTTCATTAAACAAGACAAAACAGAACATCGTGTAGCATAACACAGTAAACAAATAGTTAAAACTGAAACATTCTGAACAATTCCCTTCCGGCGAGGGAAGAGAATCCAGGGCCCGTCAATCGCAAAAGATGTTCATTCACGTTTACTAACTAGTGCTGTCAATGCTGTGTTTTAGGTGAAACATTTTCCAGTTAGTAGTCGACAAGGAGAAAAATAATCAAAGGTAGATGTAAACAAACCAACCACACAATAAAGAACAACAAAAACAACAATATAAACGTGAAGGAAAACGAATGCCAATATTTAAGCTTTTTGTACTGCTTGGCGCTGATGAAAAAAAATAGAGAAAATTGCTAGAAACCCTTAATTCATTCGTATAAGTGGTGATGCAAGGAAACACAAAATGGAATAAATAGAATGATAATGAGAATTATTCGTGTAATATACTAGTGACTTAGGTTTCGTTTCTATTTGTGTTAGTCCTGTTAGTAACTATGCAAGACAGCCGAAATTATAAATATAATTTAATATAAGTCAGAGATTTACTACTTGTTTATATAGTTTGGTTTATTTTTTTTTTCTTTGTAATAAATTCCAGTCGATTGTAATAATTGTTTTATATATTTCTAATGAAGATTACGATGGTAAAAATTACTGAATTCTTCAATTCGCTGTATAATACGTGAAACAAATCATTGACTACTGTCACTTGATATATAAATCTTACTAAGCGGAAAGTGAACAATGAATATAATATTGAAAATTTATTAAAATAAAGTGAAACTTGAAAAAAAAACCTTGGTTTGTTCATTAATTGATTGTGAAACTCGGGCCTTGCTCATGAAATAGATTGCAAAGCAAACATTCCGTAAATTTGTTTAATTTAGATTAACACCTTTGCAACCGGACATTATCGACCACTTCGAAATAGCATAACATAGAACACTAGCACGTATACTGAGAGGAGTCCCCGAGAGTCTATCCACTTTCAGTAAACGTTTAGTGTCGTAGACCCCCTTCCCTCTGCATACCTAGCCACGTCCTTAGAACTGTTTGAAAAAATTGTCTTGAATTTTTTTTCCGAAAGTAATAAATGGCGAGTTTGAATATCCTGTATTATATTTCGTACCAGCAATAAACGGCCTCTCTTCGCATGTCCGTCGTATTAGGTTTAAATTATCTGAAGTTTAAGAAAAACTGATTAAAAAGTAGACTTTGTTCCTGAAATATGGAAAATTAACACTCGTTTGTTTTGTTCCATGCCGAAAATATTCGAATAACAGTCACGTGGTTTTCGTTGCATCGTCAAGTCTTAAAGTATCTTGCGGAAAAGTTACTTCTAATCATAAATTTAAGTAGATCCACTTTTCTCAAATGTTAAGAACTTCTGCGATTTAAAAAGAGATAGTATTCAATTCTACTCAAAAATTGAGGAAAAAGAAACGGAAGTGTATACAGTAGAAGCCCCCTCACTACGGGCTTAGGGCATCTTCAACAGTTGTCCAAACCGTAGTTTGTATTTATTTTTTAGATCAAACGTAAACACTTCGCGGTACCGATGTTGTAAATTTTGTTTTATACTGGATCTAATTTGCATAATATATTTTGATCTATTCTTGTGGCAATTTGGAATAAGAAAAATACTGTTCCAAAACACTACACGCTACTTGAAAATGCTGTTTCATGTTCGTGTTTCATTCCTCAATAACGAATGGTTCTGTTGTTTTTTATATCCACTGCATTTTGCGGAAAACGTTGCCTACATGCTAAGATCAGTTTACCCAAATATGGGCGAAGAATACCTATTATCGCGAAAAGTGCACATACTCATGTATGGGTACGTTACTACTTACCCTTATTAGAGTATTTTTTCCCATACAAATTTACTCAAATATGTGAAGTCAACTTTACCCATAAATGAGTATGTGCTCTTTTGTGCGATTATGGGTAAACTGAGCTTAGCGTGTAGTTCGAAATGAGGAGGCTCCCGGTATTTTGACTATTGTAAATTTTACGACTAATTTGATGGCAAATTCCGATTCCGATAAGTATTTCGATTGCTCGAAACAAAATCTTCAAAGTGTTATTGTGTCATGATTTGAACTCGCAAATAGCTCATGCAGATAAATTTTAGAGAAACCTTTTCTATAGAAACTTTCGGCAGGTTAACTGGGGATAAGGATATTCAGGCTTATCTTTTGGGGAGAGGATACATTTAACTTTGGCAGTTTTGATAAGCTTTCTGGGGAAATCGATGATATTTTGGAGGTAGATTCAAGTCATATTTCTCGGTGGCAAAGTTCGAGAATTCTTTACTTTTTCCAGGAATCGTTTTTAAATATGTATTATATTATTCAATTGCATATTCTACAGCTATAAGACAATCCTATGCACTTCTTGGTAGTTACATAAACTGGTCAGAAGCTTCTAGGAACTGAACAAACTCTTTAAAACTTATTTTCTGAATTACTATGAACTTAAAAATATCTATGAAGACTGGGTAGAAATATAATGAACTTGACAAAAGCTTCTCGGAAGTTCAATAAACTTAATGGAAGTTCCAAGGTAATCATGCAGTTTGCTCACTCTCTTTTGAGAAGAGAAGTGGTGAAACTTCAGAAATCCATTGAATTGCCGAAAAATGCTCAACGTTTCTGCAAACTTGGTTGAACTTCCAAAAAGTTTGCTGATAATTCATAGACTAGAAAAAACTTTCTAGAAATTACCGGAACTTTGAGAAGCAGATTTCGCTTCTCAGAAGTTATTTGGAAGTTATTTCAGTTGGTACATCATTCATAATAAACCGTAGAATATCACAAATATTTTAAAAATGTACGAGAAATTGAAAAAAAATCTGGCTAGTTGGTCAATTTGCAAAACTTTCAAAAAGCTGATGGAATTTTTGTCAATTAAAGAGCAATTTTTAGATGTTTTTAAACCTTCAGCCAAACAAAAGAGCAAGTATTCCTCGTCGTCTGCTAACAACGCACTAAAAAAAATTGGTCTAATCAATCCATGGCAAAAAGTTTGCGAAAAATCTGCGAACCTTGAAAACAAAAACTTTTGATCTCTGATGTTGAATGAGTGACAGGTTGGTAAGTTTTGGCGGGTTTAACAACAAAAAATGTAACACCGGTGTGGGGAACGCAAGATTGGTCTTTTTTAGCTGGTTCTTGTCAAGTTTTGCTGATGCAAGTTAAGTATAAAGTTGTTCCAAAACTAGACCGACGCTGAAGATACCCTTAGAGTTCAAAACCACTCCCTAGAATCACAGTTTCAATAGAATTCAATTTTGAATAGAATCCAGTTTCGTTTCAAGATTTCATTTTGTTCAATAGACCTGTAAAAGCAATCATTACAAAATCTATTATATCATACTGCTTTGCGAAGTGTGTGATGTTGGGAGCGAGAATCAGATCTATTCTACGCTTCACGCTCAAACAACCTCTCTTTCATTTGTATTACACGGTGTTCTGTTTAGCGTTATTATCAAAAATAATATACCATTAAATCGGTGAACGCCAGTTGGTTTGTTATGCTATTCTATACCTCTGGGCAAATTTTCAAAAAAATCCTTGGACAAAATTTTGAGTTACGCCCTTTTTAAGTCGTAAAAGAAAAAAAAATCGAATAATCTCAATATAACATCATAAAAAAACACATTTATCATCATAACGATAAAAGCCAGTTGGTTTTTTATGCCATTCCACACGTCTGGACTTATATTTGAAAAAAAATCCTTGTGCAAAATTTTGAGTTACGCCCTTTCAAGTCGTAAAAGCTAATAAATCGAATGAAAATCAATATAACGTCAATAATAACACATTTATCATCAAAATGATGAACGCCAGTCTGTTTGTATTACCATTATTCACTTCTGGATCGGTTTTTGAGAAACTTTGAGGATAAAATTGGTTACTTACGCCCTTTTGAAATTACCGTAATTGCAGAGTTTTTAAAGCAAATCGATATATGAATATGTGGGTCAGTAACCGCCTAGAAACATAATTTTTGGTAGAGGCACAATGCATTTTTCAAACAGCTGTAACCAATTGAAAAGTAAGTCAGTTTAGCTGAGATTTTCACGACTATAACATTATGTCCAGTAGCTTCTCCAAGCCTAATCATACTGAAAAGATTGCTTGTGAATTCATCTTCAAAAGCTTTTTTTTGGTTCCAGGTCCAAACATTATTCCGGACCCTTCATGGCGCCTGTAAACAATTGTGTAAAAAGCTATTTCATCTAACAATCATTATCTAGAGTTTTCCGCAATTTTCCGATTAAACGTTAAATAGCCCGAGCAGGAGACAACAACATATGAATACCTAGTTTTGATCTTGATAACTGGCTTTGGTATCAAACAGCTCAGATTAATAGGTAAAATACCAAACCAAAATACTTAAGAATTGGAAGCAAAATTTGGTATTCGCATAACATTGTGGGAACAATTTTATGGTATTATCCTCAGGTACCTCTTTATCTGAGCTCCTTAATACCAAGGCCAGTTATCAAGCTATTCGGTCCTGCTCGGGAGGTCATCGGAGCACATTTTGGCTTTATTGCTTGAGACTGATGCGAGTGATGTTTTTGGTTAAGAGACGGCTTACCTCGACGATTAGAGAGACGAATCTGATTGCCACCTAAGTATATGAAATTCTTATTATTATTGATGTAAAGAACATATAAGTTGATGTCTATACCAGATGATGACGCTTTCTCAGTTAGCAAATAGGACATCTCAGCTTCTGCTGATTTTGACGGAGAATTTTTAGCCTTCAGAATTTTAGAAAAAAAATCTGTTTGCTCAGAAGAGTTACATCCAGGCTTTTTACCTCGCTTAATTTCAGACAGGCAAACGTTACAAATGCGAACCACTTTAGTCACATCAGAAACTTTCTTTCTGGGACGGCCTGGCTTCACCTTCTACGGAACTACACCGGGTAAATTTTTCCCAATTACTACTTTCGCAGCCCGGAAAATTTCACAATTGCATGTACCAGTAGACCTGGACAGCTGTGTAGAGTCATATTTGTACTTGTACAGGTACAAGATTTCTTATTTTGAACCATTGTTTGTATTACACTTCCCTCTGCACGATGTACATATAGATGACGGATAATACCACTGTCGATTGGCAATATCGAGCAAATGACTTATTTCACAGCAGGGGAAGTACATAGGTCTAACATTTTTGTTATTGGACAGGATAGAATGCACACTTTTCTCCGATTGGATTCATTACTATCCATTGTTTACTTTCAAAAAACAACCGTACTGTATTCGTTGTAAACACACCTTGTTATAAATTGTTAACAATGTTATAAATACCAATGCTTGCGTTGATTAACTTTTTTTATCATCTAATGTCGTTTTCGTTTGTGCGGTGTAGCTACACCAGAACTGCACCGCCGTACGACCGGGAAAAATCGAGTTTACATTGTTTACAAACCAATGATGTTGAGCTGTCAAAGTCCCACGCTTGTTGGCGCTCTACACTTTATGGTGTAACACCGCAAAAACGAAAACAACATATAGTGTCTCAAACATAATTATGAAACGCGTATGTGTCATTTGTATCTTATGTGATATTGCATTAATTTTTTTCTCGAGTTTTGTAGTTACGACCACAAAAAGGCGTAAGTTCAAATAACGCCGATCTTTTTTATAATTCGTTTTAAGATGTAGAATGACAATACGAACAGACTGGCGTTCATCATTTTGATGATATACGTGTTTTTATTGACGTTATATTGATTTTCATTCGATTTTTAAGCTTGTACGACTTAAAAGGGCGTACCTCAAAATTTTGCACAAGAATTTTTTTTTCAAATATAAGTCCAGACGTGTGGAATGGTAAAAAACCAACTGGCGTTTATCGTTATGATGATAAATGTGTTTTTTTGTAATGTTATATTGAGATTTATTCGATTTTTTTCTTTTACGACTTAAAAAGGGCGTAACTCAAAATTTTGTCCAAGGATTTTTTTGAAAATTTGCCCAGAGGTATAGAATAGCATGACAAACCAACTGGCGTTCACCGATTTAATGGTATTTGATAATAACGCTAAATAGAACACCGGGTATTAAAGTCCCATTTTTTCTCACGAAAAATTTACCCAATTTCCGTAAAAATTCGAACAACTCATAAATTAAGTTGTTCCATTTTTTGCGAAAATTGAGTAATTTTTCCGTGAGATAAAAAAGGGACAGTAATACAAATGAAAGAGAGGCTGATTTGAGCGTGTTCGTGTGTTATGAGACAACTCGCCTGAGAATCCCAGTTTCAATAGTATTCGAACAAAAAATAAACACCTGCTTTTTGCCGTTTTGCCATACCAAGGCCTCTGGAGATTTTTCATCCGAGCCGTTCAGACCGATGGTTATTAATTTTGTTGTGAAGAGTGGATGTTTTTGGATAGAAGAAAATTGTTTTTCTGCTAATTCACCTCAAAAAGTCAAAAAATAACCATTATTTATTTCTTTCCTTGCTCAGTCAGTTTTCATCGATCGAACGAATGTGACGGATCAGTCACTCGAGCGGTCGGCCTACTCAATAGAATTTCGTCGATCTCGGCTACTGTAATAGCAAAATAGACCCGTCGAACAAAGTGACGGTCGACTCGACTTCTATAATTGGTCCCATAGAAAATTGAGTTAATTTTTAAGCACTAAAGATAAATGATTTTTTTCTCAACCCTTGGGATAACTTCGAAAGTCACAAATATTACAGAACTGAAGCTTAGCGCTAAAAAAAAGTATTGTAGACTGTTTGTTTAAGTTTGTATAACCGTTCGCTCTACGTTTTATTTACTTTTTAACCGCGTATTCACATACGAAACATATTTTGTGGTTTTGATTTGACATTTTCCCACCTTGCGATTGTGAAATATCCGTAATTTACGTTGTGTTTTTACCACCATTCAGTGATTGAATTTTGGTAGTGATGTTCTACACAATTCATTGTCTGCTGCTCATTCCTGCCCGCATATTTTCCCGCTTAGCAACATCTGCATACAAGTTAGAACCGTAGAAGTTGTAGTGGCCTGTGGTTGAATATCAAAAGGCGATTAGTTCAGAACTGAACCAGTTCGTTATACGTGCTTCCAAATGATTAATACGTTCCACTCCTATGCTACCGAATTCATGGGCACGTCATGGTTTCTGCAATGCAGTATTTCATCCAAAATGTAGCGGAATGACAACCGTAGCTCTGGAAGAAATCACCAGAAACACACAAATATTTTGGCTTTGCAAATCATGCACACATTTAAGGCGTGACATCCGACTTCGCAGATCATCGAATCAGACTCTGAATCAGGATGCAATTCGAGAGGAATTATCACCGTCGGAAAACCGTTTTATGGAGGATTAGCTGCACCGCGACGCGCATTAGAAAGCATATTGGAGACCTCGTCTCAGTTCGACTCAGTCCTGCCTCATGCTGTCATCGGTCATCGGAGCCGTTGCGGTCCTGAGGTCGCTTCTGCTGAAGAGGTTCTCCAGCCACTTCTCCAAGGCAAGTACGCATTTTCAAACAACATTTCTCTGCCTGATCAGCTTCCGTGTTCTAGCGCCACTGCGGACACTATCGCACCACTAAGTAATCGTTGCGAGATTGTATGTTTTTTCTCGGAATGGAACGGAATGAAACCTACTGACCACCAGATGTTAGTTTCGAAGCCTGTAATTATTTCATATTTACCAGAACGCGCTGCCTGTTGCCTCATGGGAGCCTTCCAGTCACTCGACCCAGTCGTGCCAGCAACTTAGTCCTACTTCTTGCCATCAGAGTCGTTCTGGTCCTGTGGTCGAGTCCGGTGATGGGGTCTCCCAACCCTTATTTACAGGCAAGAACATATCTTCATGCAATATTTATGTGCCTGATCAGCTTCCGTGTTGCTTCACCACCTAAGAATCCCTCGCTCCAACAAATGGCTTTCACATCCCCGAGCCTACTTTAGGCGGTTCTACTGTTCACCCGACTCAATGCAGAGGCATCTCTTCCTCCGACATCTCATCGCAATTTTGCATCTACTATCAAAACAAAATAATGGATTACCTTCGACTATGTATCTCAATGATCGGTCCTCTAGCACCAATGCCATCAAGTGTGAGTTATTTGCTGATCACTTTAAGAGTGCTTTCTCGAACATGCCGGTTTCTTTCTCGAATGTATATACAGCTCTCCGTGAAACTCCATCCGACAGGTTTGAATTTGGAATTTTTTAAATCAATGAGGAGCACGTCGAAATTGCGATACGTAAACTTAGAAACTCTGTGACGTACGGTTCGGATGGTATTCCTGCATGCATCCTCAAGAAATGTTCGAGCGTTTTAGTGCTGCCATTAGTGAAATTATTCAACAATTCATTGCAACAAATGATATTCCCAACCGCGTGGAAGATTTCGGACATGACCCCCGTTCACAAAAAGGGCGACAATTGTAACATTGCTAATTACCGTGGAATAACATCGTTGAGTGCTTGCTCAAAACTCTTTGAAATCATTGTCAATCAAGCGCTTTTCGCTGCTTCCAAGAACTGTATATCTTATGCCCAGCATGGATTCTACCCGAAGAGATCCGTGACGACAAATCTCTTGTAATTCACCTCTTTGTGCATTCGATCTATGGACGCTGGCATGCAAGTAGATGCTATATACACTGATTTCAAAGCTGCATTCGATCGAGTTAACCACGATCTTATGCTTCGAAAACTCGAAAAACTCGGAGTATCCAGAGCTTTCGTAGGTTGGTTCAAATCATACTTGTCCGAGCGGTTATGAGAGTTAGGATAGGCTCATCGCTTTCAGCTGTGTTTACTACATCATCTGGTGTTCCACAAGGGAGGGGGCCCCCTGCTGTTTTCGCTATTTATTAATGATGCTGCGTTAATTTTATCATCTGGAACTCGTGTTTTCTACGCCGATGATTTGAAGATCTTCAAGGTTATCACGTGTATCGAGGACTGTGCCTACCTGCAGAAACTGTTGGCTTTATTTGCGGATTGGAGTAAACGAAGTGCAACAATATTTCGTTTACTAGAAAACGCCAGCCGATCATTGTTTCACTGCCGTCGTAGTGGGCATGCTTTAGAACGGCTGGAAAAGGTTAGAGACCTTGGTGGGGATTTGAACTCCTAGCTTAACTTCCGAATTCATATTGACGATGTGATTTCGAAAGCGAACAGACAGCTTGGTTTCATATTTAAGCTTACCGATGGTTTCACTGATCCTCTGTGTTTTAAATCACTGTACTGTGCTCAGGTGCGATCGATTCTGGAATCTACTGTATTAGTTTGGTGTCCGTTCAACATTATGTGGGTTGACCGTATCGAATCGATCCAAAGAAAGTTTGTGCGCCTAGCTCTTCGTCATCTACCATGGCGTGACCGCCGTAATCTGCCGCCATATGAATATCGCTGTATGCTAATAGGAATTGAAACCCTGGAGAAAAGAAGGACTGACATGCAAGCGGTTTTTGTTGCCAAGGTCCTTGCCGGAGATATCGATGTACCTGTTATTCTTGCGGATATTAATATATACGTACTAGAACGCCCCCTTCGTCGGCGTAGCTTTTTGGATTTGGCAACCCGCAATACTAGATACGGCAATACAACCAAATAAGCGTCATGGCAACTCGCTTCAACAACGTTTCAAGTCATTTTGGTTTTCACGTCCCTGCTGCCGTTATGCAACTTCATTTGAGGAACCTGACTTAAAATGCGATGGACCTATGGACCGAGATGATTTGTTGATCACTGGATGTTAAACGACAATTGAAAAAACGACTGGTTTTCCTATTTTTTTATCATCTTTACCTGTTTTTGTCACTTGTAATCGATGTATATTGTAGTTATTTTACTCTTCCTTCATGGTTGTATTCATGTCAATGTTTGATTTGTATTTTATGTTTATATATATTTAAGAATATGACAGCGTTTTTATGACAATTTGAGCCTCTCCCGTCTAAATTGTCTTTTCCCTGTCCATCTTCATTAAGACAAAAGTGTCAGATGGAGATTAATAATAAATAAATAATTAAATGAATAAATAAATAAATAAATAATTTTAACTTGTGTAAAACATTCCGAAAATCTATCTGACATCGCTGATAATAAGTCCCCAATCGAAATCGCTAAAAACATGATTCACCCGAGCATGCCACTATCTCTGGAGCTAACCTATAATCAACAACTGAAAAACTGCGCATATCAGCGATGTATTTATTTTTTCCTAATGCAAACGTCAGAATCACGTTTTGTCTGCGGCATAGTATTCTAATTTTCAAAGTGAGGCGCCAGAACAAACGCGACGGCACGCGTATAACGCTGATAACCTAAATCCTTCGGCACAGCCGTATGATGATTTGTAATACACTGATGAAAATTGAAACAAATCGAGAAGAACGTAATTAATACTAATCAGTGTTCAAATAATTCACACGAACTGGGTTCTTATCGCCGTGCATGACGGATGACGGGTTGTGATGCGTAGAATGTGTTTATGGTCGATCGAAGTTCACCGTCGGCAAAAAAAAACTGGCTCCAGAGAGGATCGAACTCACGACCTTCGCGTTATTAGCACGACGCTCTAACCAACTGAGCTATGGGGCCACTTGTGTTACAGAAGACATTAACCAGTTGATCATAATTGAAAGTTTTCTAAGAGATAATTCGCTAAAAATTATCATTAACTATCCCCGTGCTTGTGAACCGATCCATCTACCTAAGACAAACTTCTTGGTAATGTGATGTGATATGATTAGAACCCGTTTTAATCGACTCCGGCCGAACGAAATTGCGACTGATGTTGAAAGGAAATGAGATTAAGAGACAAGAGAGTGAAGAGAACGTAATGTATTTATAAAATCAATCACGTGGAGCTAGTATGAAAGCGTGCACTCCTTGTAACCGCGCCGATTGATGTGTGATTACAGCTTTCATATGCAGTATATTCTTGACCAGTTTGAATAGAAGTCTGCCCACCAACACTGTGGCCGATGGCAACAAAGTTGCGCGACGAACTGGTCTGGTGGTAATATTTTTAATTTTCCCTATGGATCTGGTAAACTAGACACCTCCTTTTGCAATGTGCAATTTGAGAAGTAAGAAGGTATACTACTATAGGTAATTATACCGTGAAGCGGTCATCGATCGTCCTTCAGCTCTTAAATAGAACGCGCATTGAGAGCCAGTATCCGAGAGTTAATATTGATTACCTGCATCATCAATCGGTCGAATCTTGTATCGCTCCCGGTCTAATTTGGAACAGTATCGTGTCTTGTTTGGTAAAATACGATACAAGGAAGACGGAATCGTTGTTGGTAAATATACAATCAAATGCAATTAAATGCGGATTGAAGGCATGCCTGGTTTGTTCTGTGCAACAGTAAACAGACAAATTACAAGATCGTATTTAATTGACTGCTGTATGCTTATTGCTTACTTAATTACTGTCAACTAGTGTGGGTATATTCAACTAGTAAACAATTAGTAAAGTAACTTTCCATCTGTTTCTCGTGGAAGAGTGGTGAATATTTTAAAAAGACGATATTTAAGTCCATAAGAATATTGATATAGGAAATTTTCGCTCGCCAGATATTTTTGAACACAATTAACAGTGAAGAAATCTTTGATAAGTCGTTATCCTTAGTATCTTGTTAAAAGTATCCCTCGATAGGAACTTTTCTCAATTTCTTTTGTCGCGTATGATAGATGCATACACGGAAAGAATCATTGACTTAGCGGTGAGTAGCTCTGGTTACTCATCCAATGAGGAACTCAACTTTTTAGCGAAACTGGTTAAAATTTCCGAGGAATGTTCTCAGTGCTTGGTAAAATATTTTTTTGGTGTATATTGCATACCGGACAACCATATGACGCAACATTTCCTTTGCGAAACGTCATACTCACTATGCTGCAATCCTTCCATAGATACCATCAGCTTCATATAATATGAAAACTGAACTTTTACCCGCCACACCAACTGGGTGACTTGCCAGTCTGATCGAGTAATTATGATGCAGCTAACTTAACTGATTGATGATGCAATCTTGACTGGAGTTAATATCATTCCTCACGAGATCCGCCTAAAGAGTAAGTGCATATTTCGCAGGAGTATCATGCACCGTCCTACGTCTCTGTTACATTATTGCTCACTTCACTGTACATACACCTGTAAATGGACATTGGACACCTAGCTGCAGTTGAAGCATGTTTCTTCATTTGCCTTATTTGTTTCCGCTTGTTTGTCTGATCTAGCACGCATGCATTTAGATGATGACTTACATACGGATAAGTGAATATGTATGTACAGTAATGAATAGCGGCCACGGTGTTTCCAAGCTGGAGACGGTGATTTCGATTCCCAATCCGGTCGAGGAAATTTTTCGTGTTGAAAATTTTCCTGGCTTCCCTGGGCATAGAGAATCGTTGCGCCGTTGTTATACAATATACGATTGCAACGGTATCGAAAGATCTCAATTAATAACTGTAGAAGTGCAATAATAGACTAATAATTATATTAATAATAATAATAACAAAAGCTAAGCTATATAAGAAGGGTGAAATTCATATACTGTTCTATCTTTATACATTGTGAATAATTTTTCATTCTTATCAAAGTAGTTAAAATGTCGTTAAAACAACTCAAAAGAACTAATGAAAAATTAAGTTCTTTGATGGTATTGACGAGTTGTTCGTATGTACTATATTACATTTATTCAGGAATGCCCATAAAGGGTGTCCTCTAGGCTGATGCAAATTTCGAAATGTTTGCTCCCCTAAGCTTAATCGACGTCAATTTGGGTCCTGATAGTCCCCAAAAAAATTGAAGACATTTGGTTTTAATTTGGCTTTGCACACGCTATTCAAAGTTTGTATGGGAATTAGTATGAAGAATCTCAAACTTACATTTCCAGATCCCTAAAATCTTAATATTATGTCCTTAAACCAAATCATATATTGATTCATATAGTGTAAGTTGTCAACTATCAAAATGCCAAAGATACCTGACATGTAAATTTTATACAAAAATAGTTATTCAATAAAACTTAAAATACAAACTTTAGGTAGGGTATGTGTCCCTTGACTCAGCCTATTATGCAACCATCGATAACATTTTTTATTATTACTCATGTAGTTTTTAAGCTGTAAGCGAGATTCAACTAGTTATATACTTGCAAAGATAAGTTTGATAAGACATTTGGTAGTATGTGTCACGAAAAGTTACACAACTCTTTTTATAAAGTCAGAAACATTCGAGGAATATGGATTTAATGTCGGTCTATAGGCACCAAATTGGGTCTATTTGTGGATGCAAGTTCGTCCCATTCGATGGATTTACTACTAAAGGCAGTCTTTGTTCAGTTTTTTTTCCCTAATTTTATGAATTGAGGCATTGTAAGCTGTACTCGATTTACTTGATACAACATTTTACAAAACAAACTAAAGTAAAACTGCCTCGAAACACTTAAGCGATGTTCATATATGATTTATCAGTCATTCTATAATGAAAACATTATAATTCACTATACAATGATTTTGTCTCTTCGATTTGTGTTTAGATGAGCCACTTGAATATAAACAACCGCAAATTCATGCATTTCCAATTGAAATTTTACCAATAAAAACCTTTTACTACGTTATTGATACAACAGGCCATAATTGGGAACATCCAAAAAAATATGTCCCCAACATTGGGTCTACGATTTTCTTGTAAAATCATTGTTATTTTACCTATGTGAACAGTCAGTTTTTAACGTGTAACTATTTTCTGCACATCCAGACTGCATTACTTGCTTTATCGATTCAGTTTAGCCAAATTTAGATCACTTGAAGCTCGTGTAGATCATCGGTTCAGCTTAACCAGTGAAATCATGATGCCCCAAAAGTTCAAGAAATCGAAAATGACGCGGAAGTGAACAACTTTATGTTGATTAATATTGTCTCAATTGCTTCGGATTACATCGGTCATCCTAATAGCAACATGATTTTGTTGATAATTGCTAAATTAATGACACATTTGGCACATAGGCCGAATGAAGGAGCTAGGCCAACATTACATCCCCTTACCCTATGATGTTTTATTCTTATTTTTGGATGTCTGACGGAAAACTCACCTAGCATGCCGAGGATACTTTGTTTATAAAAGGTGTCAAATGGAAAACAAAATGGACTGCGATATTCCCAAGCACCTTCGTTCCCATCGCGAAATATTTTTAGTTGGATCTGTGAAAGCGGATTTTGCTCCAACTAGGATTCCGAGTAATAAAGGGGTGCTTCGGGTGTTCTTCCATCAGCGGAAAATGCTAAAGCTTTCCGTCAGCGAAAGTTTAAATGCAACGGTGAACAAAGTAATGTGTCTAGATGTTTGTTTTTAAAAAAGAAAAAAACATATTAAGAAAGAGATTAGTCGACTGTATGGTTAGAAACGAGTTCAAGCGTTGCAAGTTGTGAACGATATTGCAGAGAGAGCGGTTAAAATGACAACCGATTTTAATGGGAAATTGACCAAGAACCCCGATCAAGAGCAGTTTTTACTACAGGTTGTGGAATATCATCGTTTGATCAATAAATAGATATCAAAATACATAATGTACATCTAAGACTGTTAAATTCAACCATGTGTTTTCTTCAATTTCTATGAGCTAGATTAACAAGAAAATAACAGAGGGATTAGGCAAAGGTCTATTTTATAACTCGAGCCGAGCTAATTTCATTCGACTCGACTGTTGTCGAAATACGTGAAGCGAACTCAACACCTACTGTCGACAGTATGTATGCGAGCCGACAGTGACTTCAGACGAGTCGAATTACTCGGCTCGACTTGTATAATAGACCCATATTGACGGAATCCTTAATATGATACACCGCGTGGCTGTTATAATGATCCCAAACGCTAGCACAAAATTCCACGTGGCTTAACCTTTATGAAATGAACGACCGAATCTCCGGATACGTGGCAATGTTGCCAAAAATAAGAATGAAACATCATATCTACCCAGGTAACCAATAAGCATTGATATATGCACTAATTCTGCATCATACTTGCATTTACGATTCTGCTTGCTGTACATTGGCTGTCTAAATGCAGAGCTGTTGTAAAATAGCATATGCAAAGCTACCGTAATGTTAACTGTCTGATATCTGCATTTTTGTTGCTTGATATATTATTAGAAGAACGCACTGAAAATGCTTAATTAAAGCTGTTTACAAATCGATAAGTGTCCGAATTTTCGAAGCATTTCATCATCCTCGCTTACTCCTGCATCAGGACTATAATAGTCCTTGCTCTGATGAATTGAATCATCTTCATCCAAATTCTGCAGTTCCATCTGTTAACATTTGTAAATAGCTTTAATTAAGCATTTACAGTGCGTTATTCTAATAACAAATCAAGCCACAAAAATGCAGATATCAGACAGCTAGCATTACGGTAGCTTTGCCTATGCTATTTTACAACATCTGTGCATTCAGACAGCCAATGTACAGCAAGAAGAATCTTAAATGCAAGTATGATGCAGAATTGGTGCCTATTTCAATGCTTATTGGTTACCTGGGAACATTGAAGTTTATATTGGGCAAATATTAAAACCGTTCCCATACGATCCATATACGTTAAAAGACGACGCGGTAGAAAAACACGTCGATCACGAAGCAGCGAGTTCGAATCCCATCATAGGAAATGTAAAAACTTCAGTGAATTTAAGTTTCCCCTTGCATAAGAAAAATAGGGGGTCTAAACAGAAAGCAAACGTTCATCATCATCAGGGTAAAGTTTGTATTTTATGTTTTGTTGATGTCAGGTATCTTCGGCATTTTTATAGTTGGCAACTCACACTATATGAATCTTAATTACATTTGGTTTAAGGACATAATATAAAGATTTTTGGGATCTGGAAATGTAAGTTTGAGATTCTTCATTCTAATTCCCATACAAACTTGGAATAGAGTGTGCAAAGCCAAATTAAAACCAAATGTGTTCAAATTTTTTGGGGACTTTCAAGACCCAAACTGGTGTCGATTAAGATTTGGGGAGCTAGCATTTCGAAATTCGCATCAGCCTAGTGTCCACAGTTAAATTGCATCACTTCAAACCATTTAGCGTTGAAGTTGTCACGAAAGGCTTGCTCCGTTTACCATACGAACAAATTCTTTGCCAAATCATGAATTTCTTGGGGAACTTTGACACTTGCTGTTTCATGAGAGTCTCTGGAACATCGAACTTGTTTTTCGCAGTCACATACTGGTTGCCGCGAATTTGTTTAAAGTCTGCTTTTACGTGTGTTTCATCGTCCATGATGCGGCAGTGTGGTTTCGTCAACCTCTATGTGTGCAGCTTACGCGCACGTGTTTTAGCTGTCCTATTCTGTTTTTTTATTGCAGTTTGGAGCTATCTGAACTTTTAATGAATGGAGCATTTCGTTCCATTTCGTTCCATGTAGATCTATTTTCAAAATTCCGCTTGGCAATATTGAACAACATTCCGTGGCCTCTCTACGTTTTAGGTCGATACAGGCCTTTTCGATCGACAGTTAAACGTTCCCCGAAACGTTTAATGACACGAGACACTGTAGGCTGGTGAATTTTCAACATCTTTCCGATGGCTCGGTGTGAAAGAAGTGGGTTGTCGATGTGCGTGTGCAAAATGTTCTCGCGCACTTGCTGTTCCTTCGATTCCATTTTCGAAACTACGATACATTTCACAATGAAACTCACGCAATGTAAACAATACACGCTGAGGTCATTTCACCCAAAATTTCGTTGAAATCAACCCAAAGGGCGAAATGTTACAGCTTATTGAAAGTGATGCAATTTAACTGTGGACACCCTTTACAATGAATCGCACTTTATTCAAATAAAAAAAAACGCTCTATCATTACTTACTTATCGGACACTAAGGTAATGTCAGCCAACCAAATTCACGTAATTCAAGAAAACCGTGTGTATTTCAGTATAATAGAGTTATATATACAGCAACAGTTAATTGAGATGTTAATCCTTGTTTCTGTAAACTTCTCTAACATTATGTGGTACACTCACCATCAAACTCCGTGCAATATCCTCAGATACGCTAGCGGTGGCGGATCTCCAACTTTTCCTGAAATCGTCGATCCCATTTCATTTCGTCATAGTTTTTAAAGAATTTTCGCTTAACCAGAGCCCAGTATTTTTCTATCGGCCAAGTGCTGGACAGTTTGGCGGATTGACTGTTTTTGGCACGTATTAGACCTCTTGTCTCTTACACCATTCCAAGACGGGGAATTTACACACCTTCTTTGTCCAAAAATACTCGGTAACGGCATTTCTTTGCATTTAGGTTAAAAAACCAGACCCGAGAGCTGTTGTAATCCTTCTAGCACATAGTTGAAAGTTTCGTGTCCCATTATGGCATAGCATACCCACTTAGTACTTTTTACTCGGTCGTTAAATGTGTACTGAGTTTTTAAACAGCTGAAAAAGTTAGTAAACTTTGAATCATCAGCACATGAAATGTAAGGAACATTAAAAAATGTTATATATTTTTTCCTATCAATATAATGTGAAGCATTCAGTGTATATTTCGAAATAATTTATGTTTTCTTCAATTTTTAAGAACTTGTTTTTAAGTTTACCTTACTTTTCAGCTGTTTTAAATTTTACCGAACAGATTGAGTGTGTACACACTTAGAAAATTTTACAGTATTCGGTAATTTTTACCGAACTTTCAACCGAACGTTCAGTAATCCAGTTACCGATTTGTGAAATTTTACATTCCGTTAAAAAATTCAGAACTTGTCAAATTTTACCAAAATCCGGTAAATCGGATTACCGAACTGTTCAGCTGTTGAAAGTTCGGTAAAAATTAACAATACTGTAAAATTTTCTAAGTGTGTAGCACTATCCTGGATTGGCTGTTGTAGGGACGATGTAAACGCCAGAAGAGCTGCCTTGGGTGTGACAGGCTCTTCATCCATCATTCTCTTTGCACAGCACCTGGCCAAGTCCTTATGATCAGCAGCAATATGTATTTCATTGTCCATTATGGTACATTTTTTATTTTGCAAAAATTTGGTGAAAAGCTCCTTAATACAGCTAATTGCAGTGAAATTTTACTTGTCATCACGGTTGGGTACCTTTTTCACTTTGTACGACTTTATTGCATGCCTCAGCTTAACTTTTTGTATATATGATTTTGATTTTCCAACTTTGTGAGCCAAATTTTGCACAGAAAGGCTGGGAGTGTTCTCAATAATGGCTACCACCTTCTTGTCAATTTGGCAGGAGCATACATTTCGGTTTGTTCCGCTTCCAACCTTCCGATTCACAGTCAAGCGCTTGTTAAACAATTTGCAAATACTAAATATGATACTTTTTGGTAGTTTTAGTGTTTGTTTCAGTTTCTTGGTAACGTCAGATTTTGCTGCTGTTCGTACAAAACGCATATGTGCACCTCTACTTGATTCGACGCCGTTTCATCAAATGCAATATAAATGTTGACATCCCAAGTAACACCAAAATACATTTATTTGGTCAGTTATGTTGAAATTATGTTATACAGGAGTGTTAAGAATGAAATGAAAACATCTTGTCATATACAAGCTGAGATGATGTTTCAGCAAAACATTTGCCTTCCATAAGTCACTTATGTATTTTTCTAGAAAATATGACTTAAATTAAGCACTCAAATATGACCAAAACAGCGCAATTAACCGATCTTTTTCATAACATCTTTTGGTCGCATAAGAAGTTTTAAAGATGCACTGCGTAACATGCTTTTGACATGACGATGTCTCATCTAGGTAGTTTATAGAGTCACAATAACCAATAGGTTATAATCATGTTATTAAACAGTGAAACTTAATGCAGAAATGCATGAAACAATAATTCAATCCAACAAGTGGTTAAACTAGCAAATGTAAACACAGATCAAAGTTAACAGTAATGTTTGTTATAGAGTATTATGAATTTGTTTATGAATTCCCACGACTGGTCATATTTTCGTTATATCACGAAATAAAGCGGAGAGCTTCTGCTGTAATATCTATTGAAGAGCCTCGTGAAATTCTGACCTTACGGCTGCAAGTAAATTGTCCGAAATCGAGCGTGGACAGGCTTTAGCAATGATCCTCGCACCGCAGTCAAAGGCTTCCAATTCTACCAGACCTTTCCGGCTTCGACTTTCAGCAGCAAATGAACTGAGCTGCCTGCCAGATTCAAAGCCGTCGTCTTCATTTCCGATTTTTCCGGTTCGATTTTCAATTTCAAACTACTTCTATTCAATTTGCACAGCCTGCCGTGAGCTAAACGTGAATTATCCAATACTTTCTTCACAACTTTGTTCTAGCGTAAAAATGCTGTCTACTCCTAGAGCCTCATGGTGATGCAGATACATTATTTCACTATCTCAATAACAACATCATCACAGTTGCATTCATTTTGATTTTGTCCACATTTAATAGCTTCAATTTTTCTGAAATTTCTGGAGCCAAATGTCATTATACTAAGAAGATGCTTTGCTACTCCGTTTTTTCCAGATCCGCTGTTATTACACAGTGAACCAACAGATGATGCTTGAGACTAATAACATCTTCAATGTGTGAAAACTGGTGATCCCAAACTAAGGCAATACCGGCGCCGGCCGCGTCCGAATGCACATCAAGTATGGAAAGGGTAGGAATATGTTGACGTGATACTAGCTTTATTGGAAGCCACGGAGTCCACTGCACTTCCATGAGGAATCACTGGGATTTTGGATAGCAGGATTGCGTGGCAGCAGGGTTCGTTTTAGTTAACCATAAGCTGTCAAGTGAAATATTTAAAAATAAGTTCCGATTTCCGATTTGAACTGATTTAAACCAACAGTAAGGATGCTATTGGGACCACTCACAGAGTGTGATAGTGATATTTCATTAGGAAAACAACGTAATTCATCTCAACGCTTGAGAGCCATCTTGGAACGATCTACACCAACAGTACGGATGCCGCTGGAGTCACTTACAAAATGTGGTAGAGGTTTATTTGTTCCAAGATAGCGTGGCCCGACGAGCATAGCGAACGAATAATTAGATCACAATTAATTATGTATTTCACCACCGACTCATCATACCCGGCGAATCAAAACTTCTCATGCTCACTCGATCACTCGCGTATCGAACAATGGCTAACCGAAACAATAGACTAAACAACAAAATATTGCGGAACAACGTATCGAAACAACCGATTCAACCAATGGTAGACGCAAACCTATCAAACTTTGTTATTAATATAGATACAATGGGTAACAATTACCTGTCTTGTTCTACGTCATAGAGAGCACTTACTACCTCACTAGTCGCCTGTACCCAAGTCCGCAGGTGTCCGTCCAGTTTCTGGTACATTAATTCATCTTTATGCCTAACTGAAGTATGATTACTTAAAAAGTTTTGAGAAATAGAGAGACATAAGATATTGTCTTCAAAATTTGGTAGAAATAAATTATTTGCTGCCTAAAAGTAACAAAATTTGAAATGTAATCTGTCTCCAAACACACATGCAAGCGTTTCGCACAAACGAATGAGGTGAAAGAAATGAGATAAGAGTTAATTAAACATCTTGTCGGAATCGCATATGTGTCGATCGTGTTTGATACAATCTTCTTACTTTGACTTCTTGCAAACAAACTACGTCTGTTTGAAATTCATAATTTTTAGGTGTTAGTTAGTTCCGATATTTGAATAGCTTAGCAATTTCTATAAAAGATACTAAGACCATTATGGGCGTCGATGGTTGATTATAACTATGTTTTGACACTATTGGTTGAAATAGCATTGAAGATTGATAAATTATTAATAAATGACTACAATTTCAGCCCATACGAGCTATATCGGATGACCTCAGTCGGGTGTACTTTATAGCTCCTTAATCTTGAAATGTTACTGGTCTATACTGTTAATGTCACCCTCTGTTGTTAGTGAGTACATATAATGTTTGAAGGTTAATTATTGGTTTGATCTACAAACAAATCATCTTAAAGCACATTTCTATTCATCTATTCCGCTAAGCTTCTCTTAATGTATGCTTCCCTAAGCAGTCCCTCCGCATCTTGTAATAACCCAACTATAAAATCACAATCCACCGATTCCAAATCACGAAAGAATTTCCCACCACCTAACGTGCAAGTGTTCGGAATGTTACAACTTGAAGAAATTGTAAAAGAAATGAATATACCTTTTCATATTTAACGCTAATATGCTGTTATGATAAATTTACAAGCTCATAACTGCATGCTAGTTTGTGATTTGAAAAATGTCCAGATTCATGAACAAAATGTACAGGCACCGATGTAGCACGGCATCCTAACTTTGGATTTGGAACTTTGTGTCGCTTTGCAAATCCTCAGACAAATGTGCAAAAGCACGTGATGTGATGTGATGTGTAATAATAACCCACCATCAGTGCAAGGATTACCTATGGCTGCAGGACTATTCTCAGCAGATTGTTCTGAAAGATCTCAGTGAAGACCTTCGGAAGACTACGGCCAGAAGGCCGCGTGTCTTCGCATGACAAGGGACTGAAGACTCCACGAACCCTTGTCCAGTCAACAAATCCTTCGACTGCCTTAGGCTACCCCCCTAGGGAATCCCCATTATATAGTTGTTAAAGGAAAAGTGGAAATTTTTAGCATAAATAATTTATAAAAACAAAGTTTATAAATTTCACGGCTATACTGAACTTAAGATTCAATAAACACATTTATTTTTGTTTTTATTAGCAATAATAAATGTACTGGGATATTGCAAATTTCTACTGTTCTTAATGAAATAGTTGTGGGCAATAAAATGAGGAAGGATTTCACACAAAAAAATAACAATTCAAATAACTTACCATAAAAGCATATCAGTCTCTATGTTGCATCATAAAATCAAGGAATACTTGTTTCCAACGCATCTTCCACTGCATGTTATTCGTATAGGACTCATTTGCTTTTAAAGACTGATCCAATATGAATGGACCTAGAACTGCATATACAGCGCTGGTTTTTTACAAGGTCTCACTCTTCTCGAAGGACATCATGAAAGACCCAATTGCTATGTATACAAATTTCAACTTGAATAATTTACATGGAGTTTTACACTATAAAAATTAAATTACTTGAGGGAGAGCTGTCACGTTTTTTCTGCAATTTTTTTCTCGGTTGTGGTTTTTAAGTTCAAGAATATTTAGTGATGGCACAGGTGTATACATTAATTCCATAGCCTTGAGAAGAAACAAAATCAGAAGCATGGCAGTGTATTAAGAAACCAGCCAGGAAAGCTGCGGTGGTGTTTTGCGAGTGGTGTCAGTTGGGCATGTGAAAAACAATCAAAATTCGTCAGAACCGCTGGTGGCCGTCAGGTGTGTTTTTTTCAGTGCGCAGAACTATCGGAACGAACGCAAATCGATTGCACTAAATGCAAGGAATCTGTAATTCCAGAAAGTTGACTGCGCGGTTCCGGAGCTATGTTGAAAATAAGCCCGTTGCTATGACAGCAGGGACACCGCGCTTGTCTGCTTGAAACTAGACCTAGAGGAGTTTAGTTGTGTTTACGGGGTCTGTGCTTTGTTTGAAAACTGAAGAAAAAATGAAAAGAGAAAGGACATATACGGATTTTCTTCGTCTTGTGACAATCCGTTCCAGCACAATCTGTTATGCAGCGTGATGAGCCGTTGGTTCCTCGAGTGGATACAAGCTTCGGATAATAAATGGGTGAGATCCTACCATTATGTCATATACATGTACATACGCATATAAACGTGTATGTATATGTTTCTATATTTATGTTTTGTGTGTATGTGTGTATGTGTATGATATGTGTGTATGCATCTGTATATATATGCGATAATGAAATCATTAGGTGTAGGGCCGGGTCTCCTCCAAAAGGTGCGGTTCAGTCCATGCGGAGGATGGGCTTGAAGGTCAACATTGTGTAGAGTTGCCGATGGGCATGTGGTGCTTCTGGAGCCTCTAATTTCACCAAGTTCTCCAATCGCTGTTTTGGGTGGATTATGATAGATTGTTGTTTAAACAAGAAGCGGCATGACTAACATTAAAGTGTATTTAGTTATTCAGCATTTCAGCATAGCGTTTACATTGAAATTGTATTTTTGACCTTCAACTGCTTTTTTCATGGAGGATTGGCGTGCGCTTATAAGTAGTGTGAGATTACGTTTGAATTTATTTGCTTTTGTAATATTGTTTTTTTAGATTTTCCATTTGATTCAAAAGTCATCAAGCTGAGCCTGTAATCACTCAAATTGTTGTATTTGAATAGTTACATTTCTGTATAAGGAGGACTTCTGAAGTATCTTGTGGAATACTCTGTCGCTTTTCATGTCGTCAAGTCTTTGAATTGAAAATTTTATATTTGAGGATTGTAGTGAAGTACTGTATTTTTCGGTTTTCTCAGGACTATTGAGATGTTGAGATGGCTTATTTTTTATTTCAGTGATGTCAGATATATTTTGAACATACATACATATATTATATTCTCTAACTATTATTGTAAACACAAATACTAATCTTACTAGATCTATAGTAACTACAACGGCTGAAGTATTTTGATGACAGGGTGAACAGCTCAGTTGCAGATAAACATGCTACTATAATTAACTGTCGTGCTCATATTTGTATTATTGAATAATGAATTGACTAGTTAATTATTATTTTACATAATATCAATATTTAACATCACTGTAGTACCTGAAATCTACAACAAATGATTATAACAATGCCAGAAAACAAAACAACACATCGAAATTTCAAATATACTCTTATTTATATGATGCTTAATTTCAGATCGTCCATGGAACTCCCGAGTTTTGTAAAATAATTTCCACTTTTTTTCTTGTGTCTAAAATATATCGGCTAAACGTTTAGGTTCATATTGGACACGCTATGGATTGCAGCAGGGCAAGAATCTTAATACAGGTTTGATTATTATCAGAATTTTACATTTTTAAATCCCTTCACAATATATTATACATTATTTGGTAAGACAATGCATACTGATTAAACATTTTTAGCACTATTATTTTCATTTTTATCATGATTCGGTTTTTCATGAATTATTTTAATATTAATTTATTATATTTACCTCGGAGCGTATGGTACGGTATGTCCACGCATCCTTCCTCCCCTGTAGATTCACAAAATACGTTGTGCTTCAAATCTAATTGTTTGAATACAACTCATTTTGCAGAATCATCTTTTGCGGTAAATGCAACGCAGTAGGCCTGGCCGCTTTGACGCTTGTATCATGTCTTTGATATGCTGCAAGCATCAATATTGACAAAAAAAATAATTGGGCGTCATCTAACCCAATTATTTCCAGGATGCTTTCTCGTACTGGCTGCGTTTGTATTAGATTAGATTAGATTAGATTAGATTAGATAAAAATTAAATTACTTGACTATGTAAAAAGCAGCTACAGTAAGTCAATGCACTTCCAACCGTTCACTTACCGAAAACCCAACCTACCTTATGTTGCATTATTAAATCCTCGTAAATTGAAATTTAAAGTGATGGTAACAATCTTCCCAACCTCACTCGGGTCCTAACACAATAATGAAAAAGCAAGCAAATATTAAATAAAACAACAACCATTAAGTTGAGCTAAGGTATTGAATAAAGAGCTTTTAATTTATACTGTTAAATAGAACAGATTTTGAAAAAATGTCAAATAAATAATTTTGACGCTTTTGTTACTATCACTTTATATTCAAGACATAAATATGTCAAACAAATGTGCAAAAGCCATTGGCCAATACTTAGTGTCAACCAGTGGGTACGTGTGCTCTACTCCAAGTTACCCTTCTTCCAAGCTCACCTTCAGTTCAATTTACCCATTGAGTTGGACACATCACAATAGAAATGAAAGAAATGAAAAATCCAAATTTGGCTAACACCAACCTGTTAAAAATCACTCAATTTCAATATTAATGATGCGTCGAAATATTCCAGATAGATTGGTGCAAAGATTTTGAAAATCGGTCATGATATGAATTCGTTATAAACGTTTAAAACCTAAACAAGTTCGTACTCGTAACGTGTACTCCTGTATTGAAAACAAAGACGTAGTCCTACGTCTAAGAAAGTGTTGCAATAAGTTCATGTTCATCCATTAAATGCTTCATAACTTATAAGTCTCCTTGTGAAAATAGCACAAATGACATACATGCGATTGACACAAACCAACTACACATAATCCTAAAATATAGCTATTGCCATGCGGATGAATTTTCCCGGTGCATAAAGCATCTATCTCATAATTTTAGAGTATCGATTTTGTCCGCGGTTTTGGTTGTCCTGTCTCAGTCTGCAACGTACTCTACAAAATGAACAATGTCGACGCCTTTAGCACAGGGAACAGACATGCAAGTTGGAGTGCCCTTCGTGTGTAAATTTCTGTAACTGCCATTTTAAAATTACAGCTCGTTTCCGTTAGTTTGGTGATTCGTATGTTGACGGCGCCAACTGTGCGCCTTGGGATTTGATAGTCGTTGACTGTGTGCCAATTTTGATCAACTTTTGAATTGTTCATGTCCTTTGGGGTGGCACCACATATGTAACAGTTTGCTGCTGTTCTTTCGTGTGACAACGTGCTACATGCTTTTCCATCGAGCATTGTGAAAAGGAACTCGAAACATACGTGAAGGTCAATACCGTTTACTGATGTTTCAAATGGGATCAATCCATTGATATGGGATTCCACAGCCGCTTGTTCATGAAGAATAATAGTTGAATCCTCTTTAGCAAATATAATCCTTATGGGTGTACAGAAATGTGTAGGGCCTGGGCGAGGGATATGTCACAAAGTTTCTCCTGTTTCTGCATTAATTAGTTTGATAGGAACCATAGCAATCAGAAGCAAGAATTCGTCGGTTGCATTCGCACTTGAACATTTTTGTTTATAAATGCTATGACCACAGCTACCATCCATGCCCCATTTGCTAATCAATCTTGCCTTTGTGCGATGAGTTATCTGCAAGACTTCAGCAATTCCGTTTACTGTTAGATTAAGCAGCTCTTGAGGATCGACCGTGGCTGCTGTTACTGTAACCGTCAGTTGTTTTGGGATGATTGGGGCTTGTTTTGGGCTTGTTTTAATGCGTATAGACTTGGAAAACAATCTTTATGCAAAGCGTTTACAACGTCTCGAAGAATAATATACTTCCGTTCAGACAGATCTAAATCAACAAATAGGGCTAGAGCTTGAGCAGGACTCAAGCATTTGTTTCCATCCTCCACTGGAATGGAAGAACTCGCAGAAACGTTTGCCGCAAAAGCTAGCTCTTCTGGGGCGTTTTTTGAAACTAGTTCTACAACTCTCGTTTTTTGGTTTTAGTAGAGCAACTTTCAAATTCTTTCCGAGGACGTCCATGAGACGGGGTTTTATTAGAATTATCATCATCATTCTCATCATGTCGAGGGAACACTGCATGACTGCAACCAACCATCATACTTTTTCCTAAAAAAAATTCTTACTCGATGACATTTTACCCATTTTGTGTTCAATTTTGAGTAAAACGACACAAAAAATGTACAATTTTTCGTAAACCTCTCTGGTGTGTCTTCAGATAGAGTCGAGACCACGTAGCGATATACATATGATGTTATGTTGCTTTCATCACAAGTAACCCATTTTTCAAATACTTGCTGGTTTAAGACCGATTGACGTTGACCTAGAAATAATCATAAATCTATTGTAGTTGCAAAAAGTTGCAGCTATTTCATTTATAGGACAATCTAAGGAACATTTCTGTGCCGGATTTAGAGTGGAACTCGGTGGAACATTTTTTGAATCAATGATAAAAGTTTGAATTTGGGTTTTCTGCGGATTTAGTTCTCTACGAATTCAACGATTTCTCAAAACTGAGATCAAAATTTATACGCTTGATGAACAAGATATACTTTACTAACCTGGACTAGTTTGCTCCATTTGATTTAGATCGATGGCACAATTCATTTAACTTTTTTAGGTTAGATGAAAAACGTTCAAAACAGCGACAAAATTTGAATTTATTTGCTTTTACGGCAATTGTTATTAACTGACAGCCTTCGATGCCAGGTACCATTTATGCATTAGTATGATAGTGTGGCAAGTACAATCATACCTTGTGCCCATGGATTCAAGAAATTTTTCTTAACGAAAAATTCTTAGACCAGACCGGGAATCAAACCCAGCCACCACCAGCATGGTGTTGCTTTATAGCCGCGCTTTTACCTACTACTGAACGCATTTTTAACGTCGAATGTTACAACGCACCCAATTTTCCGTCTCCGTTCCTATTTGCGTTCATAATTATTTTTTGGAAAACCCGTGTTCGCTTTTCGCACATATCTTCAGTTAGTTGAGGATAATCACTACCAAGAGATGAATAAGTCTCAACTGGTATGGAATGCTAGATTTGGCATGGGATATTTAATGTAAATTTAAGCACGATATCGCCTAAATCACGTCTGTTGTATCACAAACTGCAAACAATTTCGTTGTTTACGCTTACCTTGACTTGCAATTGACTAAGGGGAAATTTCACGCGTCTGTTAAAGATCATCATCATGTTTTTTCGGTGCTGACTCTTCAACAAGTGTCGTGAAAACTGAGTTACTGAAGGATGCTTTTTTAGCTTGAAAAGTATGGTCTGTAATTGCATATCAAAATGAGCTCATTTTCATCATGCAGCAGTGCAGAATAACGACTTACTTTTCCTCGAAAATAATTTCGATTTACGACCCACGTTCATAGGAAAATTATTCAGGGATGTGTACGGAACCAGTTGGTTGATTTCAAAAATATACTAAATAGCTTTCTCTATTTTAAGGTTGGATAGCGAAACACGTCACCGCCGAAATCTGTTCATCTAGCTATTCTCCCATATCGAATCATTGTTTTTGAGACCGCGATAATCGAAATGCAGTAGGAACATTCCATCGACCCAATGAAAGTGACGGATTTCTTAATTAATTGATTTTCTCCCAAATTACCCACACAAACACACCCAAGAGTGTCCACTAGAGCAGGGCTTACGAGGCTGCCTGCGGTCGATGTGTTGGGTGGCTGTTGATCAAAGATCGGAAAATATGAACAGCCACACAAAGACTGCGGAAAACCACAACCACCCATATCTCAGTGCGGTGCAGTGAGTGCGCGAAGCAACAAACCGCCTGTCGCCGATCAGCCGCCCATCGTCGTTGTTTGGGCTCTGCCTGCACTGCTGCACTGCCTAAAGAGTGACTACACGGACTGAACGAACGAAAAATTGCAATCCGCTCTCCTCATTGCAAGGCTGATCGCCAACCAGGACGGACGTGTGTAAAACCTTTTTCGCTCGCGATCTCAGCGATCCTGTTCTGATCTAGTTTCGTGATTCTCTCCGTTTTCGAGCGTGATCGCATCTAATCAGCTGCCTCGAACGCAAAACGCAACGTTACGCCACCAAAACACTATCACCCAAGCCACTTACTGACTGGGAAGGTGATTGGAAGCAGGAAAAGCGTGCTTTTATTTTCCTTTCGTGTGTACTGCGTGGAATTTGTTATTCGCTATCAGTTCACGTAATACGCGTGTGAAAAGTTTAGTGGCTTCATTGAAAGCACCAAAGACCAGGAAGCACACCGCAGCAGTGGTGCGAAAAACTCAAAAATCCATCTGTCGGGAAATCTTGCCTGTATGGACCTTGAATCTACCTCGGCTAGAGACACACAGTCAACACCGGAGACCGTCAGATGTCAGTCAACCTTGCTGTTATTTTTACCCTACAATTCCATTTTGCGGTGCTCCACTGGAACCAAGTGCGAAATTTGGCGCGATTAATTAAATCCATAAATTAAAAGTGAAACTCGTGCGATTTGAGACACGGTCAGAAGCAAAAGTGGTGCATCGTCGCTCTCAGAAACCTACCCATATCGGACCGTTGTTGTTGTTGTTGTTGTTGTAGCGGCAAACTCACATAAATCAGCGCGCTAAAGGTTTGATGTTTATTATCGACAGTGAGTCAAAGAATTGACTGCATTCGCAACATAGTAATTCCACTGCATGCACGCTCAGCGTGGTTTGTATTGAAAAGTGGAATCAATCGAATCGTATCAAGGTAATATAGGAGGAAAACCCGTGCACGCGTGCAGAAGAAAGCGATTGCGTGTTATTGACAACTGCAGAAGCTCGCAGGAAACCACCAAACTCGAAGCTTGGCAGTTTGCGGGATGGCATTTTTCAAGAACATTTGGAAAAACAATTCCAAGCACAAAAGTAAGTCATTGGTTGTCATTGTTGCAAAGGCACATCTTAACAAATATTTTGCTTACTTTTTATTTTTTTGAATTTGCTGGAGAATATATTTTCTTTTCTATTGACTGTGAATTTATCAATGACTTTTTGTTAATGATCGAATTGTTCCACATGAATGAAACGCCTTTCATTCATCAAACCTTTCGTGAAGCCTTTTCTTTTCTCTCCGATCAAACTTAACATGTTACGTAAAATAGATTGAGTATTTTAGTGAGTCTATGATATTGGCTTGATCAATATTTAACTGAATTGCATTGTGATTTATTTAGTGGGCAAGGTGTGGCCCAGTAAGAATTGACACATAAACTACTGCGCATATTTTGGATATACAATAACTAAATAGTGTTTTGTTTTACCTAAAATGTTCGACTTTATGTGAACTTTAGAGGGAAAATACATTTTTTCCCGGAATACGTTTCATCAACCGGCGCACATTATTATCATCCATCGTTTTGGCAATCTTATTCCACTTGGTTCTCAATTCACTGACGCTTTTGATGATACTGCAATTCACCTTTAGCTTCCTATTTATTATAGCCCAAAATCTCACTGTCGGTCTGAGCTGGGGACAGTTTGGTGGGTTGAGTTCTTTCGATATAAACTGAATCCCGTTGGTTTCATACCACTGTAGCACTGGTTTACTGTAATGACAGCTTGCAAGATCTGGCCAAAACATGACAGGTTCATTGTGAGATCTGATTAATGGCAATATTCGCTTTTGGAGACATGGCGTTTTGTACAGCTCTGAATTGAATGCCTTATCATTGATGAAATCCTTGGTCTTCCTACCGCAGCTACAGATGCCTTGCGAAATTATGTATTTACTTGGAAACTTATCCGCAAACACAAACTTGAATTTGGGAGGAACATCTCCCCGAGCCGTAGCCAAGTAAATTTTTGGTCCCCGTAGCTGTTTGAAATCGGCCTTTACATAGGTTTCATCATCCATGAGGAGACAGCCATTGAATTTTGTCAACACCTGATCATACAGTTTTCTGGCATGGATTCTGGCCACATTGTTCTGCTTTTGATTCCTATTTGGTAGTCTACAGGCACGGTATGACATGAAGCCTTCCCGGAGACGAATCCGTTGCACGATACTGAGTGCGGCGCGAAATTTTTTGACCAAATCGCGGTCTGAGATTTTGGGGTTTACCTTAATGTACTTGATGACTTTGTTCCACAGTTGACTATTGACAGTACCCTCCAGACGCTTGCTTTGAGGCTTGCGATCCGTCGGCAAAGTTTCACCATACTTTTTCAAAACACGCCACATGGTATTTCGGGGAAAACCCAACACTTTAGCAAGTTTTGGCCCAAATCACGAAGGGTTTTCCAAATGTTTGCGCACTATTATTTTTCTTTTTTATTCTTCCATTTCGTATTTCTCTTGAACACGTTCGAACTGCAAAGCGAAAAAAACTTTTGATGATGTTATTATTATAGGGAACAAATAAGTTGTTATAGTTTCCGACCACTAGCGTCGCTGTAAGAACCTTTTCTTAATTTCACCGTTTTGTAGCTTAAACTAAAACTTGGTTGGAGTTTCAAAATGAGTCGAAACAGTCCGAGATAGAGCCGGAACAGCTTTTTTGATTTCTTTTCATCGACTTCCTTTTTTTTCTTATTTGAAAAAAAAGGTGACAAGAAGCAGGTTTGACTGCATTTTCTCACCTGGACATATGATATAATCTTTCGTTCTGAGGTAAAAGATTTCTTGTCATCCATAAAAGAGGAAGAGGGTAAATTTACTGACAGGAGGCGAAAAAATGAGGAGAAGAGAGTTGCCCTTTTTTCTTCTCTACCTTAGGCTAATGATGTCCTATGGCCTCAAAAGCTACGTCATATTTCTGGAGGTGCAATTCTTATCTCTTATTCAATATTACTCGAGCATCTAGCTCGAGGAACATGTCATGTAAGACAATGTCTGTAACTGCATTTTTAATTACGCGATATTGTGTGTAAATTTTTGATAGAAATCGCATTTATTTGGTGGACCATAAAGAGTGTATTCGCGGAAAATGGAACGCGCACAAAAATTCACCAAAATTTTTTGAATTTTTTTTTGAGATTTTTTGAAAATTGTTAAAAATGGAGATCAACTATGATTTGTTTTATTTATATTACTCCACTTCCTTTTTCGTATTAAACGCTCGCAACTTTTTCGTTACTCCACCCATTAAGTTTTATAAACAGCTATTCTCATCCGTTTGGCCATTTTCATCCAGACTTAAGATATTTGTACAACAAATTATAGCCAAAGAAAAACTCGCAGTATACAACTATTTCTATTTGAGCGTAAATCCGAAAAAAAACATCTTAAAAAATGGTTGATTGATAACTCATTTACATCAAAATATTATTATTCGGACTTATTATATCCGCATATGATGGTTACTTCTCATAGTAGCTTATCACCTTGAAAGGGTATACAAAAATGAGTTGTGTATCACAATAGATCAAAACAATGGTCGCAGTGATAATACACCCAACAAAAAAAAATTATATCCGCATGCTCTAACTTTACGGTTGATACTATCTATTAAGTTCTGCACAGTGTTCTCAGTCACATTTCTGGAAGCATTTTCTCACTTTTTAGCAAAATCTTTCTCATTAATTGTCTCTCCTTTCGATTTCCTAAGGTTTCGCTTCACAATGGCCCAATATCTTTCAATTGGACGAATTTCTTTGGTGTTCGGAGGATCAAAGTACTTTGGTACAATGTTGACGTTGTTTCCTGTATACTACCCCTGAGTTACTTTACCATAATGGCAAGAGGCCAAATCAGGCAAAAACATCACAGAACTCTTGTGCTTTTGGATGAATGGTAGTTTAGCCGTTTTTGCAGACACTCGTTGACGTAAACCTGTTGGTCAATTGTACCTGTAGTTATGAAGATGTTGCTCTTCAAACCAAAACTACAAATAGCCTGCCAAACCATGAGCTTTTAAGAGAACTTCGACAACTTTTTCGCCTTGAAATCATCGTCAACCTTGCCACGTTGTAATGCGGTATAAAACGCAAGATCAGGAAGCTGCTTGATGTCTGCTTCGACGTCAGCAATTTGTCAAACACCTTACGCGCTCTTGTTTTTGAACTTGTTTCCTACTTCTCGTTCCTGTTTGGGGATTTTATTCCCTTGAACGACCTGCCACTTTCTCACTTTTTGAACGAAATAATACGATGTTTTGACCTTTTTATTCATATCTCAGATGGAAAGGTTCGGGTTTTGCTTAATCAGCCGAAACACTGCATCCCGCTGGAATTTTAAGTTGTCGTTCCGCTTACCGTCAGATCCTAGTTTCCGATCATGAGTCAACCGATCCCGGAAGCATTTCAAAACGCTACTTACTGTTGCACGAGGGACTTCAAGTGATTTAGCTCTGTCATGATGCGACATACACGTATTTTCATACTTTTGATCATTTTTTCACGCACTTGTTGTTCTTTTGACTTTATTTTCAATACAATACTCATTGTGACAAAATGTTAAAAATCAAAATGTTCACACACAAAATAAAATTGCGTTAGCGGCATTGGTGGCATGTTTATATTGACAAATAAAAAAGATGTGATCAATAAACCATGGTAAGATTTTGCTGTGCGCATAACTTGCTTATAATCTAGCTCAATTTTATTATTTTAGAGTTCTTACAATGTGCTTTGATGTTTTCATGATAGCCCAAAAAATCAGTCGCATGAGGTTCCGGTGAATTCGGAGGATTCATGTCTTTTGGCCCAAAAAGCAGCAAGAATATTAAAAAAAGTGGTATGAGGCAAGACCAGCACAAAATAATTGTGAATTCCTTGTGATTCTTCAGGAATGGTAAGAGTCGGTTTTAAAGACACTCTTGTTTATTTATTCCACCATTCATAGTTCCAGAAGTAATGAAGGTAGTGCTAATTTTGCCTGCTAGAACTTCTTGAAAAAATTTAAAATTTACTTCTTCCGAACATCCTCTGGAACGTCAAACTTGGTCACAAAATATATCTGTCTATGTAATTGACAGAAGTCGGTGCAATTCGGATTGGTGAGCAACCGCGTGCAGGGCGTCCGAGCACGGTTTCTATCAGTGATTTTTTTGTTTTTCATTCCTGTTTGGGGCCTTTAGTACTTTAGGTGGGTAGTGAAGACCGTTTCATGAAACACAGATCGACAGCTTCGATCTTTTGGTGACATCCCAGATCGACGTGTTTGGTCGGCGCTAGATGATTGCTACGACCTTCTGCCATTTTTGCCACCACTTCCTTCCTTAAATTTGACAGGTAAAGGTTAAATGTTTTTATCACACGGTACACAGTGGTATTAGCGATAGCAAGGTTCGTAGCGATCCACTTATGGGATGCATTTGGATTGTCAGTATGAGTGTACACAATTCTATCCCGCAGGATTTGCTGTTCCAAAGCCACGACCGTACGTACTCCACGGATTATTATAAAAACATTAAGGACGTAAGCAATAAACATTGAACCAGTTTTGCTCAAATTTTCAGAAATTTTAATTCATATACATATTAAATTGGGTGTGCCATTTTCCGCGAATACACCCTTTATATACTATTGCAAATACCATTGACAACGTCAAATGGTCAGTTTTATACCGACCTTCGTTTCAAACGAGAAAAGTCCTATTAATGGTTTACCTAACTAATCATCCAGATCAAGGCCTGGGTTTCTTCGGCAGTATATGTACACACGCAAAAAAAAAAACACAGTAGAAACTACCATTTCGAGGGTTAAGGCACAAACACCAATAATTTTCATCTGACTATAAATGCGTTTGATTTTACGATGCCATGGTGCGGTTGATATCAATATGAGGTCTGTCAACTATACCACAAATGATGAAAGTTGTACCATAAACGTAGTAAATTTGACTGAAATTTCATGGTAGTTTTGAAATCGCGCCTAGACGGGTAACATGGTAGTTTTTACTACAAGATTTTTTTCTGTGCAAAAGTCGTCTCCAATTCTCACGGTCCATAGCTTCGGTTCAACTGCCGCGCAGTCTGCACAGGATCAGTAGGTCAATTTCTACTTGATCTATCCACATTATTTTTAAGAGTGTGAAAAAAATAATTGATTTATGCCAAATCTAGCATTCTCTGTTTGCTCATTAGAGATTGCAGAAAATTAAACGTTTCTTTCTATCAAACTGTCGAAACTTTCCGCTTGTCTAAAAGGTATAGCTGGCAACCGCTTGCTGCATACCATTGTTGCTGTTATGTTCCTCTATCCGTCATTCAGTTCCTGCGGTTGTCGACTTAAACTACAGTGCCTACTGCCAAATCCTAATTGGTGTCGCAATCAGTATGCCATATATTTAATATCCTTGTACTTTTGCTTGTACCTCGGGTGTTGAACTTTCGCAACCATCAGGAATGAACGTTTGGTTCATTCTTCTTCCCCGTATACCGTTTGCATATACACCACCAAAGTTTAAGAAATCCAATAGCTTGCAAGTCATCGTCCAGCATTGTCCACGTCCAATGCCTCTAGAGAATTACCGGTCTTATCAGCGGCTCGAACAAGGTACCCTTAGTACGGGGGTGAATTTTACAGACCTCAGGGTCTCGTGGAGTGCATAGTATGCACGACTTCAGGCAATAATACGTCTCCAAATTTCTTCGCTGCAGTTTTCATCCGACGTCAACAATGTTTCACAGATTATACCACCATTTTTATCTCATCTCAGTCGATTACCAGTATTCGGAGTATGCGAGCTCTAGCACGCTTGGACCCACTTGCCAACAGATATTTAATCTTCGACGTATTCACCTTTAATCCAACCGTTTTTACCTCACGTTCCAGCTTAGTGTACTGATCAGCAACCACCTAAAATAGTCCCCTGACAATGTGTACATACCCGAGTAGAGTTTGTGATCAAATAGAAAACTAAATATGATGTTGTGATGTTGCCGTCAATTACTACTCTGGTTGCTGTAGTCTTGGTCGTTTTAACATTTATAAGATCAAAATTGATAGCAAACATTCATTCCTGCAACATCAAATTTAAAAACTGATGTTGCTATCAGTGAGAGCAAAACGAAAAGTCAATTTGCTGTACATTTTTTCATGTTGATAGCAAAATGAGTATTCCACTTGATTATCTGTCAAGACAATGAGAACAAAACTACTTTTCTCAAACAAAAGTGAACGCAAGATTACAGCAAGATGATTACTAAATTTGATATCGAATTTGCCAATTGTGAAGTGAGATCAAATTTAGATTTCAATTTGATGTTGGTATCAAAATAAGCTTTCAAATTGATATCTTTATGATGTTAGAATTTATTCGGGTAGGAAACGAAGCAGATTAACTGGATAGGTTTGTTGAAAATCGTAAAGTTGGCACACTTCATAACAGCGAAATATCCAACCATTGTAAGCGTGACTGCTATTTACTGGCACCTCAGTGGGTCTGGGTTCAATCCTAGTCGACGTCGGTGGTTTTTCTGAGGCAAAACAATTTGGTCACGTCTTCCTTCGGAAGGGAATAAAGCCGATGGTCTCAGTTCATAGTCATGAGTCGTCAGGACCCTAGGTAGTGGAGTCGTCTCGTTGGCGTCGGTGATTGTCACCATGCACTATGGTACGAATGGACAAATTTCGCGACAAAAATCGATAACTCGAAAACCATTAACTTTAGACAGATGATGTCTTCGAGAGATTTAATTTTAAATATAAGATCTATCTTTAAGTTTGGGTGGTGACTAAGGTGGTCCTTTTATGTTCATAATACAAATTCCAACTTTTTATTCCTATGATTTAGAGGATTTTTTGCGTCTACAGAATTGTAGATATTTTAGTTTAATGAAGCTTTGCTCAAGAAATTTAACTTCTATCTCATCTACGTATCGTTTTATAACAGTTTTTCTGACTTTCCTTAGGGTGGGTTTGCAAAGTTTGCAAAAATGACGTTTAGGGTATAAAATCACAGAGAACAGACGTTCATCTCCGATCTGCTACTTGTGTAAAACTTTAAACCGACATTTCAAATGTATGTCGTTATGCTCGTGGTAGGCGGCGCTGCAGTTGTGCGGTAATTGTCATGTAAATGCTTATCAATACAAAGCCTAGCGCATAACCTGAAATGTTTTTTTGTTTTTCTCTGCACTTGCTTTTTATACCGGCTGCCCATATTAACATTTACACACGTTTTTCAAGAAAAGGTATATAGACATCAATGTCTGTTCTCTGTGATAAAATGACGCACATTTTGTCAAATTATCACCAAAGACCGTATCATAGAAAGTTTTTTATGAAAATGTTAATATTTTTTATATTAATCCATCTCCGTTAATTTATTAACATTTATATCACAGACAAACAGGCATAACACATCGATCATTTTTCACTACATATCATCGTCACTAACACACCTGCGCCATTTGTTGAGCACACTGTGATGAATTACTAAGCTGAACAGATGACAGTAGTGTGTTAACGTCAAACGTAAGAAAATCGGCTAAACGTACTACCTGTGGCGATATTACCAACCAAGAAACTTTTGATTTGACCGTTTATTGGGTAATCGATGAAGAAACTGCAAGTGTTTTGTATGTTTGTCTGTGTTAATATATATACATTTGTTTGCTTACATTTATTTTCATCATTATTTGTACATTTTTCTTTTAACACTTAAATATATATAAAAATACATTTACATTTATATTTTTACATATGCATATTAACATTTATATATTTACATTAGCATATTAACATATGTAAATAAACACATGATAATAGCTGAATGTAAATATATCAAGATGAATATATTAATGTAAATAAATGAATGTAAGTAAACAAATGTAAATATGTCAACACAGACAAGCAGACGTAACACTTGAAGTTTCTTTCGTCAATTACCCATTAAACGGTCAATTCAAATGTTTCTTAGTTGGTAGTATCGCCACAGATAGTGCGTATACTCGATTTTCTTACGTTTAACGTTAACACACTACCGCCATCTGTTCAGTTTTATCATCCATGACAGTGTGCTCAACAGATGGCGCAGGTGTGTTAGTGGCGATGATTTGTAGTGAAAAATGTTCGATGTGTAATGTCTGTTTGTCTGTGATATAAATGTTAATTAATTAACGGACATGGATTAATATAAAAAATATAAACATTTTCATAAAATACTTGCTGTGTTACGGTCTTTGGTGATCATTTTTGATGCAGCTGATTGAAAATTATGCAGAAAAAAATGCAAAACTAAAAATTTTAGAACGTGTTTTTTTCCTAAAGGGGAGAAATGGGGACAAATTTTTTTGCATAGATCTTGTAGATACAAGTTTGTAATTTCAGTTCACGTACTCTGCGTTTGCAAAAAAAGGGCATACGATATCTTGCAAAAACGTATATTTTTTTACACTTCAACCCCTACAACCCTTATTTTTAATACAATAAATAGCAACTATCTTGTATCTACAAAATGTGCGTCATTTTATACCCTAAAAATCATCTTTGAAAACTTTTCAAATTCAAATTGAAACAAAAAAGTCACAGCATAAAAACTGTTTTTTTAAGTCCCACCCTAAGGAAAGTCAGAAAAACTGTTATAAAACGATACGTAGATGAGATAGAAGTTAATTTTTTTCAGCAAAGTTTCATTAAATTAAAATATCTACAATTCTGTAGAAGCAAAAAATCCTCTAAATCATAGGAATAAAAAGTTGGAATTTGTATTATGAACATTAACGGACCACCCTAGTCACCACCCAAACTTAAAGATAGATCTTATTTTTAAAATTAAATCTCTCGAAGACATCATCTGTCTAAAGTTAATGGTTTTCGAGTTATCGATTTTTGTCGCGAAATTTGTCCATTCGTACCATAGTGCCTCGGTAGGATTTGGTAGTGTCTGAGGTTGAGGCACTGAGGAAGTCTGCAAATAGTATAGTATCACTCCATATTTTGACAGGTTGCATGCTGCAGCATCATTGCTCGTCTGAAATCGTCTGATAAGCAAATATAACGAAACTAAAAGGAAATACCTCAACCCACAACCCGAGGTACAGAACAGAGAACAGACATCCAGGCTCGAACATTTGTTTCCCAATTTACTGTGTATATTTTTAAAAGCAAAAGGTTGGAACATCAGCGCCGCATAGTCTAGGTTTCGCCAAACTAAAATTGGCCGACAGTCAACGACTATAAAATCTCGAGGCAGGTGGCGTCCTGTAATTATAAAATGGCACACGGAACACGGAACACGGAAGGCACCCCATCTTGGATGTCTGTTCTCTGTGGTTACAGCTTCGGGAAGCGTCAGTTATTTAGTATTGTATCGAATGTTTCTCACAGCTGATCATTGGCTATTATAAGGTCAAATTGTTTTCCACAACTGACTCTGTTTGCCGTTCGATAGGTCCTGGAGTCGATAATATCCGAGTAGTACCTTGCATCAATTAAAACGTGCTAGATGTGTGATTCGCGAAACCTTCACCAATCTCTGCTACCTTGATTAAATAAAAATGAAAAATGTACGAATGTAAGTCCTTCATGGGACTCTTTCGAGAATGTAATTACTCGTGCTGTTGAAGCTATTTTGGGCATTCTTTAAGTCTAACAACACTCCGCGAGTTATTAAAAATTCAATCCATTTGAACTGTATTGAACTGAAAACTCAATTTAGAGAAAGTTGTTTTGATCATCTTGACCTTCCCAAACAGAACAAAACAAATTTCCGATAATTAACGGAGACTCACCTACCATGACGGTTTTTCTTCACCAAATTAGTTTCAACTCTAACTAGCCTGTTTTTCTTCACAAATTTCTGATTAATTTGGTTCTTTGTTAAACGTTGGAAGCACGAGGAACAAAATCTGGCAAATATTGTAAACGAAACGAAACAAGCACACGTGCAAGGACGTGAGATGGTTTCGAAAAATTAGACTTGATTCAATAATAAACACCATACAAACACACTCACTCACACACACAGTAGCGTCACAGCGTAAATGGTTCGATGCCGTTGGTGTTATGGTTTTCATTATTTGCAGTCAACCCGGATTGACCGTGGTGTGTTCAACGAAACGAAATGATCCTCAATAAGAACCTCAATCTCCCCGTTTGCTCTCGTCTCGTCCGCCGTCCGCCGGTTGCCGAAAGAGCTGAGTGCCAGTCAGTGCAGCTCGATCAACAAAGCACAAACAAAATAAACGCCGATCCGTTTTGCCCGTTTCGCACACGGATTGTGTTCGTGGATACAATTGGCTTTGCGCAATCAAATAATTAATCAAAATTGCAAATTAGACAAATTCATGCTTCCTCGGTTGGAGTGGTCGTGTTGTGGAGTGAAGGGGCTGCCAAAATCTACGACAAAATATGATTGCATTGGGCTTTGCGATAGTGAATTGATGATCGATCAGTTAAGCATCCGATATAGATTAGTCGCTTGCACGACGAGCATGGACGGTCGGACAGTCTCTAGAGGTTCGCGCGGCTATCGATTTTTAAAATTTGCATGTTTATTCCAATATCTCCGGTGATCATTGATAGGAGATAGACTCGTTAGGCCTGACGCATATGCAATTAGTTGCATTGTAGCGCAGTTTAGAAAGTGGATCAATCATAGTTGAACGCTATGTAAGTTAGATTTGCGCTAGGTGGTGGTGTTGCGAGTTGCAGGTAATTATCTACCGTGATTTGCATGAAATTAATTATGCAACTAAGCTAATGACACTTATAACGCTAAGGTGCAAACTCAATGACCACTGGCTACTGCAAAGTTGCTAGATTAAGATTACAATGACATGGATCACCCAGACATATTGAAATTGTTGGTCTTTTACATATAGCAGGTACACGTAATTTTTCATATCTGTTCACTCATTAATAGAGATTGCAGAGGCAAAGAGAAGATTGGCTTGTGTTAACACATTAATCAACCTAAAACATCAGAGCATGTTTTCGTCCTACGCATTTTCTCAGAAAACTTTATAACTAAATTGTCACTTCAACCCGACTTTGGAAATGATTTTACATGGCTTGGACAGTGCATGGAGAAAGTTGGCGTAGAGAAACAGTCAGTGTTACATAGGATTTGATGCCTTGATTCCTTTTCAGTTCCCTTATATACAAATAATGCTTCTCTGCATGGAGACCACAGTACCTCAACATTCTAGGTGGTCTCGACCTTTTCTAGAAGGCTACGAACGAAATGCTACCGGTTGAATTTCTCGCGTTGCTTTGATCACTTCCTATCCATTGAGTGAACCTCAATTTTTGAACTGTAACGAGCATCAATTGCGTGCTCAAATTGCCTTTCACCGACGACTGACTCATCGGTTCGTTAAAAGTATTAAATAGGGGATCTCGAAAAAAAAATTAAAATGCCCCCCACTTACCCAACTAATTGATACCAATACAGGCTCTGATTATTCATTAAAGTTTTAGCCAAGGGGTGGATCGCTTAGCACACTTTTCTCTTGTGCTATTTTTTTGAGTGTGTCAACAAGCGTTGCAATGTTCTGGGAGTTCCCGTAATGAGCCGAAGGTGTCGATGTGTTGACAGCCCTAATTGTTATTTTCTGCTGAGCATGGCAACCAGGCAATGCATATTGGCAAGGTTGCTGGTTTCAAATTTCTTTAAGCTCAACTGTCAAAAGTGTGCCTCAGTGTGCCACACGTGCGGTATGGATTGAAAATCGAAGTGCCGCTGTAAGTAAACATATTCGTCTAGTGTGTAAGACATCGTGGCTGGCACACTGTTCTCAGCGACTTACCCTTGGTTTTAGCTCATTTGATTGCTCTTGGAATATTATAAAATAAATTCGACAGGTCTATGTATCGAGTCTGAAATAAAGGGTGTAACGATCAAAATTGGTTAAATCAAGTATGCGTGTAAATTGATTAGCCTATTTCTCGAGTAATTCATGTTAAGGGCCTAACTGCTATTTGTAATCTTAAGTCACTCTCGTGAAATGAAAGCAACATCTGGTATAACAATGTTAGTTCTACCATATGGAGTAGCTGGGTATAGTATGATTTTCGTGATTCGTGAGACATCAACGTTTAACGGCATTGTTTACAAATGGCTGTTAGGCCCTTATCACTCGAGATTTGTTTATTTAAAATTACTTTTTAAAGTAACTTAAGCTCCCGATTGACTGATCCCGAACTGCTGCCTTCTATCTAACTCCTGCTATCAGATTCTCTACAACCACCTCGTCCACTTTGGTCAACAAAGAATTCCAGTTTGCGTAAAGCTGCTTCTCGCTTCTAACACTGCGTGGATCTTCTTCTGGTTCCAATTGACAATGACCCAATATTTCTCGATTGGGCGGGGCTTTTGTCTTGTTGGAAGGTGCTTGTCCTTACGTTATTGGCGTCATACCACTCCATAGCTTGTTTGTTTTTTCGTAAGAAGAGGATCAGAAATCCGACCAAATCAACACGGAAGAACAGTGTTGCTTCAGGAAAGGTAGAAGATTTTCTTTCAGACTCTCGTTAGCGCTAATTTCCTGGTTGACGGTTCCTGTTGTATTGTTGTACTTTTCGGATAGCCAAAGAAGACAATTCATTGTTAACTTTGAGAGTTTCATGTACTTGAAAATGTCTGACACATTTTTCCCTTCAGGTTGTCGTATGAAACGTTTGCCCAGAAAACTGCTTATAGTCTGACTGGAGGTAGGTTTTGTGTACTCAGAGCAAAGGAGATCAATTGCGTTCGTCCGTAATGCGAAGAAGGTCATCTCACTATAACGAAAAGAAACGAAATATTTTTAGCTTTCTTGTCATATTTTAAAATTTGATCGGTAGAGTGGAATTTTATTTTTAGAACTTTTGCAATGAAAGTAACAGTATAATATTAATAAATGCGCTAGTAATTATGATGACCAAATCACTGTCACGTTCTATCATGACCGTAAAATCGATGATATTAAAAAGAAATTCACAATCATCGTTACTCGCTTGATGACATTTTCGCTTGATGATATATTTTAGTAAAAACCATATTTAAAATTTCATTGAAAATCAAATTAGCTAGCCCTACACACTACCAAAATTTCATGTAAATTTCTGTACCCTGAGACCGACACATGCAAGCGTCCTTTAACAAATAAATTCAATTAAACACATTTTTCGTATGTGTCAGTTTCAGGAGACATAATTTTACACGAACTCTTTATATACGTTCTCGGAATTTTTACAAACATGAAAAAAAGCTTACGATTTTTCAGTTTTCTCCATGCAGAATGCTTTGGATTTTAATTTTAAATTGTAGGTTCAGTAAGTACACTGATAGGCAAAATAAAGTGCCCACCTCATCGTTTTTTCAGTTTCTCTCATTTACTTGGTTCAAATTAAAGTAAACACACTGTATTTTTTTTATTATCTTATTTTTTATATTCTTTTTAAGTTTCACTTATGGAATACTGCAAAAAAAAGGAGTTTTACTTAAAGAAAAAAAAAATCAATTCGTGTTGAAAAATAAAACAGTGACAAAATAAAGTGCCCACTTCATTTAGGCTACAGAAAACATAAATTAAAGTAAAATAAAAGCATTTCACTAATTGATGTGTCCTCCTTTGGCCTTCAGGATCTCCTGCAGGCGCTTCTTTAGTTATTTTTATTGGTAACACCAGTTTTGTCAACCCTAGCATCGAGAATCGCCCACAAATTCTTGATAGGATTGAGGTCCGGGCTTTGTGGGGGCCATTCCAGCGGTTTGATCCGACAAGACTGGAAGAAAGACTTGGTCTTCTTGGCAGTATGCTTCGGGTCGTTGTCCTGCTGGAATACGAACTTCTCTTCAAGGCCCGTCTGGATCAGCGACACCTCCAGATTTTCTCGCAGGATGTTGATGTAAGAATCTGCCGTCATTATCCCGTCGATTTTCACAATGCTTCCCACTTCACCCCACGGAAAACACCCCCAGACCATCACATTTCCTCCTCCATGCTTCATCGTGCCTTGGATGTGGCGCTCCTGAAGCTCCTATCCCGATCTGCACTAAACACGAACCCGCCGCTTTCGGTTAAACAGCTCGAATTTTGATTCGTCCGTCCATAGAACCGTTTTCCAGAACTCTAGGGGCTTATCAGCATGCTTCTTAGCAAACTTAAACCGTTTGGCTTTGTTTGCCTTGCTGATAAATGGGCGCTTCCGGGCAAGTTTGCTATTCAACCCCTGTGCTACGAGACGGCGACGAACAGTTCGACTGGAAACTGATAACTGAAGGGTTTCCTGGATCTCGCGGACAGTTACCTTCGGGTTCTTCTTGACTTCGCGCATGATCTTGGTGTCCGTTCTCGCATCCGTTTTCCGCTTCCTGCCTAGCCAGGGCGATCCACCACTGATCCAAACGTTTTAAGCTTCAGAAGAATTTTGCCAACCGCTGCCTTATTGATACTGTACTTCATAGCGACAGCCCGGTGCGATTCACCGTTTTGCACACCACGAACCACAAATTTTCGGATACACAAGGGAATTGCTTTCGAAAGCACTGCGTTCTCCATTTTTTTCAATTGAATCAAATGCGATCACGTATACAAATGCACCAGGTTGAGCCGTTTGCTTCAAAACATGTCAAAATATCAAAACATAAACAATCGAGGGGTCTTCCAATGGAAACATATCGATTTTTGAAGTGGGCACTTTATTTTGTCACTGTTTTTTTTCAACACAAATTGATTTTTTTTTTCTTTAAGTAAAACTCCTTTTTTTTCAGTATTCCATAAGTGAAACTGAAAAATAATATAAAAAATAAAATAAGAAAAAAAACTACACTTTGTTTACTTTAATTTGAACCAAGTAAATGAGAGAAATTGAAAAAACGAAGAGGTGGGCACTTTATTTTGCCTATCAGTGTATATCTAAGAACAAATTCAATTTCAAGCTTTAATCAATTAGCTAATTCAATGATTTACTTATAGTATATCAAATTGAATAAATTAAACAAATTCAATATTATGAAATTTGTCAGAAGCAGATAATTTCTCATCAAAATGAGAGGCTCTTGGAGTGGACAGTAATTTATTGCTAGAACGAAGGTAAATGGAGAGAAAGTATTGATAGTTCCGTTAGAGTAAGGCCTGCACAAAATTTATATTAAATCGGATTATCTTGAATCTTTCAGGGAATGAACTAATACATATGAATTAATTACTTTATTCAATTTCCTTTTCATCGCTAAAAGCCCGCAGCATTCCCTTAAGACCCCTCATTACATTGTGCGCAATGGTGGAGCCGACCTTTTTGGTCACTTTCATCCATTCTTTCTTCAACTCCAGCTCGTTCTTAATCACCTTGGACGATTTTCGAACATTGCCCTTCATTATGGCCCAAAATCTTTCCACCGGACGAAGCTCTGGTGAATTTGGGGGGTTGGCGGTTTTTGGTACAAAAACAACATTATTATCGCTGTACCAATCCAACGTCGATCGCGCGTAATGGCATGATGCCAGGTCCGCCCAAAATAATGTTTCACCTCCGTGGGACCGCAGGAAGGGCAACAGACGCTTCTGGAGGCACTCGGTGCGGTAAATTTCGCTGTTGATGGTACCCGTTGTAATGTACAGTTTACTCAGTTTACCGCATTGGCATATGGCCAGAGCAAGTATTTTTTGGCGAATTTGTCCACTTGCTTCTTCCTTATGTCTTCCAGAACATCAAACCGTGATTTGGCAACGTAGAACTCCAGCCCCGGTATCTGGTTTGCGTCTGCGTTGATGTAGATTTCGTCATCCATAACCACACACATCGGTTTCGTTAACCACTCTCGAAACAGCTTCTTCGCACGAGATTTGACCGCCGTGTTTTGTTCATGGTACCTTGCGGACCTTGAATACACAAAGCCCACGAAGTTTGCCTTCAGAGTCGCGTCGCGAATCGAAAGGTTCGGATTACACTTGAATTAATCCAACACCTTCCGGGCCTTCACAGGGTCAGCTGTCTTCGATTTTCTTCCACTTCCAGCCCACCACTCGGTCGTCTGCGACTCCTTAAATGATTTTACCACTCGAGACACAGTTGTATGGGTGATATCCAGTTGTTTTCCGGTCCATCTCATGGTCGCAGTCGGATTCTCCGGACTTTCGATGACATCTCAATAACCACTGAACCGATTATTATGATTGTTTTGCACATGTAAACAATTCACTCTAAACTAGTTATACCCAGATTTTCATCAATGGTGCATTTTTTCGAGTACAGGCCTTATGGCAGGCTGTGAAATTGAAAGATGCAAGAGTTGAAAACGAGCGTAATGGCATTTTTGAACGAAAGTATGCGATCGAGCACACATTCTTTTACCAAGCTTTTGGATATTTACACACAATTTAATCGAAATCTCGGATATCCTCATTATTAAAAATAAGTTTCGAATTTTAACCAATACATCAATTTGCTCATGTCGAGATTCCCAGTTAACTATATGAGTTTTCAGAGGTCGGCTGTGGTTTCAGAAAGCCGAGATTGGGCATATAATTCTAAGTTTGTAGCCTCAACGATAGGATTTTACACTTCAGCAAGACTCATGATGGTCCCGTTACGTTTTGGCCAGATCCAGCTAGTTGCCATTACAGCAGGGGATTGCTTCAATGGTACAACGATAATGGGGTCCACTTCATCACAAAATAGCTGAATCCATCAACTTGTCTCCAAGTCCTTCCAATCGTTAAGTATAGGGCTATAATTAAGCGGAAACTGAAGATGAACGGAGCAGTCACCAGTGACATTCGCCAGATGAAGAATTGGTGGAATCAGCTTGTCAAACCCATGACTGAAGAAGGTGTGTGCCGGCTGTTGAGCGGCATCAACAGAGAAGTGCGAGCATTTCCTCGAAACACCAATGAATGATTGTTTGAGTTTTTTTATGAATTAAAATAATATTACCTTTGATTTATTCCTAGAACGTTTTCGATTGGAAGAAACATTTAAGGAATACACGCATTTGAAAATGCCCCATTTCCAAATGATCTAGATTCTAAATGGAACAGACTTTAGCTAGTCAAAAATTGACGTTCATATGTTCTAAATTTTCCAGGCCATGTATAACTATGTTTAAAGGAGCAATATAATCATAAGTTTCTACATTCCCAATTGAAAGAATGTTCCGATTCACTGTATTACGATTGTTTTGAACAGTAGGTATTTTGATTTTGAGCGATGAAATTGCTTTTGTAATCGTATTAAATAATGGCGGCTGTTTGCAGCTTATGGTGTTTTAGTGATTTCAGTCTAATTTCGTTCGATGTATACATTGTAAGATGCTATTATCAGAAGGGTGGTCGATATAGGCAGGGAATGGCATCAGAGTTTCGAAATATATTCAAATAAATAATAACAGGTTCTATAAACAATCAAATCTTTATTTTCTATCTAAAAGCACAAAAAACGTTTCAAATTAGATCTTCATAGGCTTCTTTTCCAAAACAAAATCCTTCACCTTATCTCGTAAAACTTTTCCAGTGATACCAAGGGGTAGCTCATCGCAGAAAACTATTCCGCCTCTTATGCGTTTATAGTCTGGAACCTGTTCATTGACAAGAGCTAAAATCTCACTCTCCGTTAGTTCACTATCATCCTCCTTGACGACTACTGCAGTTAATAGATCCGACGCTACCCACCCGTCATCTGGTACTCCAATGACACAGGCGTGCCTCACTCCTTCGATTCTCTCAATTATCCATTCTACGCTAGCCGGTATCACCAACTGGTTCCTGTAGCTCAGAAGATCTTTCTTTCGTTCGCTCAGGTAAAAATAATGATCTTCATCGAAGTAGCCACAATCTTCCGTTCGCAACCAACCATCCTCAGTGATCAAACTACTCATTGCCACCGGTTCATCGAAGTAACCTAGGCAAGGATCACTTTTCTTCAATTGTAACTCACCTAATTGCCGGACACCTACTGTTTGTCCGGCTTCATTAACGATCCTCGCGTGAACCTGCGGTGTCAATTGCCCACTTGCACCAGGCCTCCGTCCCATAGAATCGTGTACCACTAGACCACATTCGGACAAACCGTACACATTGATAGTTCTGCCGTTTGGCAGAAGCGATTCGATCTTGTCCCGAAATAAATCAGATGGTAAACTTCCGAACACAACCCACGCCTTAATGCTGGAAAAGTCCGTCTCCGCACAACGTGGATGACAGAGAATCGATTTACTGTAGCTTGGTTGCAATTGAACCATTTCGATGGGGTATGCTGCGAGCAAATCGAAGAATTTGTCTTCACTGAACGCACTTCGCGTGAACAGACGTGGAGTGCTGGTAGCGATGGTCTGATAGATACTGAAGAATCCAGTTCCCCAAGACAATGGTGAAAAGTTGAAAGTGATGCCCCGGTTGACTTGAAAATACGAAATGCTCCAATTGATGACCTGTGCATGTGAAAGGCGCACCCCTTTCGGCATGCTAGTTGTGCCTGATGTGCTCAGAACTACTGCAACCGTCGATTTAGCATCTCCTAGATACGATGCTACGAATCTATTTTCTTTTCCCGTTACCTCTAGTAACACTTCCATATTGTGGACATTGTTCCGTTTGCTTTCTGTAACGAAAAATGTTGGCTTCCCCTCGACCTCATCCAAGCAAGCCTGTGTCAAATTTTCGTAGTTTTCATCGTTGCAAAAAACAATCTTCGGCTGATACTTCTTCACCGAGTGTTTTAGTTCGTCCAGCACAAAATTTATTGGCATCAGTACAAATTGTGCTCCGATCGTCAGCAAACCAACCACCAAAGGTGCAACATTCTCACTATTGCGACAAGCCACAATCACCATCTCACCTTTGGTCAACCCCCACGCTTCCAGATTCTGTACGACACGAATTGTTCGGATGCGGAATTCGGCACAAGTCATTGTTCTTCCTGTGTCGCCATCGATTTGTGTCACCTTATCCGGGGTTCGTTCCAGCATGTTCAGCAACATTTGCCCAACACTGATCTGCGGGTTGAACAGCGGTGGTTGAGCTGGTCCGGACCAAACTTTTCCTATTGGATCGTAATGAGACATCTTGGAGCACTGAACGCAGTTTAGATGCATATGGAATTTATATGGCGTTTATCTCGGACGTGTATGCTTTCACTCTTACAGCTTGAGATACTATTTGTTAATCACATTTTTGCAGCATTGACGACAAGAGATAAGAGCTTGTGAAATCATTGAGAACTCGTTAAGCGATCACCTCAACATCAAAGCAGGGGCACTAGCACTCACAGATGTGTTTAAGAATTCATCGATTTTGATTAAATTCGATTGGCACAAACGTTACTAATTGGAAGTCAATCTTGTATCAGTCCTTACCACCGACTACGGCCTATCACTCGGGTTCCTATCCATTATAGGTGAGGTAATTGCACCTTCATAAGGTTAAGATAACCCAACACAGACGGCCATTATCAGTCGCTCCTATTTTCCCTGCAGCCAGACACTATCAACTGAAGTGGACCACATCAACTGCATGCAATTTGTTTATTAATATTTAGTCCGATATCGTTTGGTGCTTTCGAGCCCTGCTGCACGGCATCATGCCATGTGTTATTAAAAATAATTATTGTCTATCGGCCCAGTCAGCCCGATCGATCGACGCTGTCCGGCATGGTCCATTTCATAATTTCTGCTGCAGCCAACTGCATTCAATCGTCGCGTTCTGTTGTTACTAGCTACTGCTGCCACGCTTATCTTAGGAAGGCGCCCCGACGCAACGGTCAATCGGAGGAAATCATGCCAAGTACACGCGCGACGTGAATTTACGGCAAATAAAATCAATACGCGACTATCAATCGTCGTGAGTTTATAGCTTACTTGCACCAATAACATGTTTCCCATTCATCTATTGTTTCAGAACTGTGCGAGGAGCTGGCACTCGCCAACAACATCCGCGACTTTTCGGATAACCACGAAGAGCTGGAAGATGGCTTTGGCGAGGCAATCACCTACAGTGTCAAATATCTCGGAAATACGTCCATTCCGACACCGCGGGCGGAGAACTCTACGGCTGATGCTGTAAAGAAGATCATCTCAGCTGCCAAAGGTACGTCAATTAGGTAGTAGTTACCACTGAAAAACCGAAAGAATTCGCTTCGCCTGTGCACACTGGTCCGGAATGCAAATTTATGCGGAAAAATACATTTTCGACCTGAGGTGTGGCCCAGTTAGAATTGGAACATAGACTATTGCACATATTTCTGATATAGATTAACAAAATAATATTCTGTTTCAACTAAAATGTTCGACTTTATGTGAAATTTAGAGGGAAAACACAAAAAAACATCTTAATTTCTAAGAAATTTGCGAGCTTCTCCCGGAATATAGACTGTTCCAGAAAGTATGAGTTTTGTGTTTTATACGATATTTCACTCTCGTTCAATCAAAATATTTAATCATAGCCAAGACTCCTAACTTTTCCTCGAACATGACCCATTAGCTCCTGCACAGTGGTACTTCCCACCATTTTGACCACTTTTGGCCAATCTTTTTTTAAATTTTTGGATGTCGTCCGCTGGTTTTATGAATTTTCGAAGCTTTGCTTTGGTTAAAGCCCAAAAAGTCTCAATTGGCCGTGCCTCCTCTAGTTTCACATACGTTTCATCGTTCATTATTATACACCCAGAATTTCTACACAATAACGAATCGTAGAGTTTGCGGGCCCGTGGTTGTTTTGGGTTCCTTTTGGATTTTTTTTCACTTCAGGTATGTTTTTAGCCCAAGTCTTTCTTTGGCACGTATGACGTTACTCGACGAGGTCCCTAGTATTTTCGCAACATCCCGAACGGAAGTCGCTGGTTTTCGCTTGTAGGCATCCCTGATCTTTTTATCGATATCCGGACTAACAGGACCGGATTTCCGACCACTCTTCGGCGCATCTTCAAACGTACACTGTTCTCTATATTTTCGAATTACAGATCGTACCGCTCCGACGCTTACACTCTCTTCCTAGGCCAATTTTCTCAAGGAGAGTTCGCACACAGTGCACCATTTGTGCACGATACTTTTTCGTTGTTCCGGAGTAAGACCGTGCATTTTGAAAAAACTGAGCACTTTTTGGATGCTATGTCATTCAGAAATGTGAAAACAAAAGGACGCAGCCAAAACATGTTGAAATACCCAATTAACCATAAGCATTAAGCTTTAGCTCGATAATAGCACTATATCAGCATAAATGTTGCTTAAAAAATCTATATTAACATATGTTAGGCATGCAAGCTTCATATTTGCAGCAAAAATGCATTCAAGCTCCAACCAAAACTCAGCATCATCGCCAGCATTATATGCGCATATAAGGCTGTTATAATGCATAAAAGTATTTATCATTATCACAGCATACATGCTTTATATATGCATTTAGTGCTAATATAAGGCTATCAAATGATGCTAAGAACTTGTTTACAAAAGCATTGAAAAGTAATTTGAAGTCAACAAAAAGTTACGCCGTATATTGACTTTACAAAATATTACTTTACGCATTATTGCATGCATTATCCTCTTTTATTTTGCTTATACAATCAATAAGAATAAACAAAAAAGAAATAGTTCTTAAAATAAATCGGAAATAGACAGTTGATAACTGCAGCATAATAGCATTAGCAGTGCCAAAAACGGGCTATCAAAACTGACAGTTATGTTGAGGTGCATTAATATAGCAATACTAATGCTATTTAAGAGCTGTCACTTCTGCACTATATAAGCACGTTATTTCGCCTTTCTTAGCATTATATTAGCATTATATCTGAATATAGAGCATCAAGACATTTAAGTGCTGCTTTATATGCAGATATAGTGCTGATATAATGCCACTTTTAGTGCTTAATGGTTACTTGGGTATTTCATTATATTCAAAGTAACCGTTAAAATAAGGTGTGCTTATACTTTCTGGAACAGTCATTACGTTTCATCAACCGGCGCACATTATTCTCATCCATCATATTGGTAATCTTATTCCACTTGGTTCTCAAGTCATTGATGCGTTTGACGACACTGCCATTCACTTTTAGCTACCTCTTCATAATAGCCCAAAATCTCTCTATCGGCCTGAGCTGGTGACAGTTTGGTGGGTTGAGTTCTTTCGGTATAAACTGAATCCCGTTGGTTTCATACCACTGTAGCACTGTTTTACTATAATGACAACTTGCAAGATCTGTACAAAACATGACAGGTTCATTGTGGGATCTGATGAATGGCAATATTCGCTTTTGGAGACATTCCGTTTTGTACAACTCTGATTTAAAAGTCTTATCAGTGATGAAAACCTTCCACAGCAACAGATGCTTTGCCAAATCATGTATTTACGTGAAAATTTATCTGCAAACACAAACTTGAATTTGGGAGGAACATCTCCCCGAGCCGTAGCTAAGTAAAATGTTTGTCCCGGTAGCTGTTTGAAATGGGAAATTACATAGGTTTGAAGCCGTTGAATTTTGTCAACACCTGATCATACTAATTTCTGGCACGGATTCTTGCCACATTATTCTGCTTTTGATACCTATTTGGTTGTCTACAGGCACGGTATGACTTGAAGCCTTCCCGGAGACGAAGCCGTTGCACGGTACTGCGTTCGGTGCGAAACTTTTTGACCAAACCTGTGCGAAACTTTTGTGCTAGTACTTCCTGAGCCAAAAAATATATTCATCTTCTTGCGCCACTGGTTGTACGCAAACTTGACGTAGGACTACGTAGCAATGTGTTATGAAAGTTATTATTTTTAAGAGCTTACGCTGAAGCATTCTCGACGGTAGTTATTACCTCAAAATTTAGAATTGATATACCACGTGTCCGATATATTCTGTAGTTTTGCACTATGTTTATACACACGATTTTAGGTTATGTCCGATTGTTTTCATTCGGTGTTTATCTTTTACCAGCGATGAAGGAGTTTCGTGCTGTGGTGATAAAAAAGTTTTTGAAAGGTGAGCGCCCGGGCGCTATTTTCAGACATTTGAAAAACTTCGGAGTAAAGCGGGATTTTGTGTACCGAACCATCCGAAGGTACCGCGACACCTGCTCGTTGGATGACCGGAAGAGATCCGGTCGTACTCGTACGGAGCGGACTGCACGAGTTGTTAAAGTGGTCAAGGAACGGATTAGACGAAAATCACAGCGCTCTGTACATAAAATGGCCGCAGATCTGAATGTTTCGAGATCGTCAATGCATAATATACTGCAAAATGATCACGGGTTCTAAGCTTTCAAGAAACGTAAGGTTCACGGAGTTTTGGAACCTTCCAAGCAGAAACGACTCGAAAGAGCAAGTCTGCTTTTGTCGCGGCACGGTGGGGAAGAATTTATCTTTTCCGACGAAAAGTTATTCGTCTTGCAACAATCCCACAACGTCCAGAACGACAGATTGTGGTATCTCTCTCCGAGAACTGTTCCAGAGAGTGATAGGAATATTCCACGGTTCCTGCTGCGTCAGTGACAGTTTGAAGAGGAATTTGCAAGCGAGACAAATTACCACTGGTTTTCATCGAAAAAGGCGTTAAAGTGAATGCCATATATAATAAAACGGAAGTTTAGGAGAATGATCACTATGTGTTTCAGCAGGACGGAGGCCATAGCATACTGCAAATTTCGTTCAGGGCTAGTGCCGTATACCAATTCAAAACCGTAATCAAACGAATTTGGGACGAAATGCCGATGGAAGTCATGTGTGCCGCCTGTGACGGTTTCGAAAAACGTCTGTAGCTGGCCAAGAAGGTTAAAGGTTAAAGGTGTTATTCCAAAACATATGGTGTAGTTGATCAGTATTATACTGCAATATAATGGGTAAAGTTATCAATTAAATCTGGATTATCGATTTGAAATAGAGTTTTATTTTGTATGAGAATATGTTGGACACTGTGTAACTCAGAATCTTTACTAGATATTGAATATTTAATCACATCAGTTTGTATGCTTACTTGCTGTGAACAATCTGATGGAGTTCGATTCGATGTTCATTCACTAGCAATCTAGATTTATCAATTTGAAATGGCAAGGTAAGTTTGCGAAAGAAAGATAAAAAATAGGAAAAAATACATAGAGCAGCAATTCACCTTAAAGAGCCTGTATTAGAGAGGCGACATTTATCGATTGGAACAAGCGATTATCTGTCAAGTCCTTTCCAAAAATCAGTGGGGTTTTGTATAACACGTGACTGATTGACCTAGACTTTGTTAAATATTTTAATGCATATTCTAATTCAATATGTTAGGTTAGTTTTGTAGAGCAACATTGTAACGCAGGTGCTGTTCTTATGGGAAGTTGGATCGGCATCAATAAGTATGTTAGAAAATTCAATGATTTTCTATCTAAAAATCGCGTTGTAGATGATTGAGGGACTGTTTGGGAATTCAATGTCAATTAATAATGATATTTTGGAAAATTGACTCGACAGTCGCCAAAATCTCCAACTGATTGAAGCAACAATCTCGAAAACCTATCGAGAAATGATAAAGCTGTTAGCGTCAAAGTGAGTCAATTATTCGTGACGCGTTCTTTTTTTTTTTAATTTTGCCTTTTGACCTCTGCTTATACGTAGTCTATGTCAAAATAGCGTGGATGTGGGCCTAATGAAACGTCAGACCAACATTAATAAGTATGTAAGAATATTATATTGTACACTCTTTAGAAAGCATTTGACGGCCATAAAAAGGGTCGTTGCGTTGAAACGATAATACGTCCAAGATTGTATTTGCTACGATGATTTTGAGGGCCACTATCTTCATGTCGTAGAATATAGTTGGATCACAGCAACGGTTCTTGGCTGCTTCGGTGGACACTTTGATATCTGCTCCTTCGTTCGCCTGAGCAATTCACGCATATACGTTGCCACCATATACTGCGACATTTCAGTTTCGCTTTCACTTTCTCTACATATTTAAAATACTATCGAAAGGTAGGGTCTCTATACAACGCACTAAAATGCACAGAAACACTACTAAACATGGAATGAGATTTCTAATCTAATCTATCTAATCTCATACTAACGCAGCCAATTCTTGAAAGCATCCTGGAAAATGATGTTTTCTTGAATACATCATTTTTCTTGTCATCGGCCAGGCCTACTGCGTAGTATGTGCCGCAGAGAGGATTCCAAGAAATAGAGCGATTCCAGAAAGATCTAAAATCGCTTTACTACTCTGAATCAAGGGAAGGAAGAAAGCGTGGACCTCCCGTACCAAACGCTTCCATGTTGAGTTATACAGTGTGATAATTTATACCTTATCGTTGGGAGCATAGATGCTAGAAAGATTAGTTTATGCTCCTTTTGCCTGTGGGTGAACTTTTCACATTTGAAACAAAAGCGTGGCAATAATTGCCAAGGTTATAGCGCCTTATCTCGATCCATGGGGGGTAAGTGGACTAAAACTTACGATGATGGATAAATGCGAAGCTGAAAATAGCATAAAAAATATTGTGAAGGGATGTTATAATGTAAAATGAGAACAACATGTGTACTATCTGCATGTCTTCTGATTCCATGGATGATCCAAAATTATAAAGAAGTATAAAGAAATAAAGAATACTTACATTTTTCGTGGTACGGTAATACTTCAGCATGCTATCTTACCGCGCTGCCTACATTGCGTTGGTGGGACTGCTTCGTAAGGTATAGCTGACGAGATACAGCGTTTCTTACTCAGCCGCTGGTGAACAGACCTCCTTGGTGGACAGACGCTCGGCACGCACCTCCTCAATCTAGCTGAAGTCAGAAGGACAACAGTGCCCAGGCTGCACTACCAGCTAAGTACGCAACCTTTAGCTGGCGGTCTTTGTCATCTGCTGACCCGTGGAAGCATGAGGTAGGAACTTGTGAGGACCAGAGCTATGTTGCGGGGACGCACGCTCCATCACAGTTGTCGACTCACCATTTTGCAGCCCTATTAAACATGGAATGGGATTTGTAGAGAACACTAGCAACATTAAACAACTAGTTATTATGTAGAAGGAGATGTTCGCTCATCACCATGAGGCACCAAGTGTGGAGAGTAATGTTTGCTAGAATGAAAGATATGAAGAGAAAGTGTTGAATGTTCCGTCAGTGTACGGTAGGTTGGAAATAGAACAGATGTATTGAAAATTGAGCGAAAGGGCATGGGTAAAGTACCCAAGTAACCATAAGCATTATATTATTACACTTATTCATCCCAAAATCAACATCGGTAATGCAGAATCGCATCAATTCAACAGTTGTCAAGTAATGAAGCGATAGATTAGCTTAAGAATGTAGTGATGCATTACCAATGCAATAATGCTACTTTAGCAATGTCTTATGGCATTACAAAAGATATAGCATTAGTTCGACCTTTGTAGGGCCCTTTTCAGCTTTAACCCAACTTCAATGATGCACTAGACGTAATACATATGCCCTATATATGCATGCTATTACAGCCTTGTGGTTTCTTGGATAGAACTCGAACCAAGGACGCCACCCTTTGCCTAACATCCCACTGCGGGGTAGGTCGGGGCACGGACGAGTCCGTCACCTCAACAGGCAAAAGATGAAGTTTGTAAAGTGCTCATATTCCACTGATGGCTTTGTGATAGTTATTCTAGCGATTTACTGTACGCACGCTGTTTTTGATGCGCACATGGGAGAGGAACTCTCTCCTTTTTTGGGTTTGTTTTGATTCGCAACGTCTGAGATCACTCAAGTTTTTTTCGTCATCTCTAACGTAGAGACCTCGGAGAGAAACACCGTGAAGCGTTGCGATACTGATCCCCACCAGTATGATTAATGGTTACCACCATTTATGGTTTTTACATACTCTAATTGTTGTTTTTGAATTCTGCGTGCGTGGAGTAACGATTATGATGTAGAAGCAGATGTTCGCTCATCACCATCACAACAAACATGTGTTGTTATGTGGTAATATTTTTAGGTAGAAACAACCTTCCAAAACTAAACAAAAAACAGATTTTCAAAACAATTATGTTTTTAGTTTTGATAACAACAAACAAGTTTGATGATTCAAACGGGACTGTTTTTTCTCCGTGTACTTTATCTCACGCTTGCTTGTACGATATTTTGTTAGATAATAATCTAATAATAATTATAATAATTTGTTAAATAATAATCTTTTACACGAGAAAGGTTCGCTTTTTGAAAATAGTTGATCTGAAATATCACATTTGAAATTGTTTGTTCGCAAAGAACATATATCTAACATCAGTCAGAAAGTTGCATAAAAATAGTAACATCGCCTGTAGGTGGCTATAGTTTTTTCAACATTTGGTTTAATATAACCGATAAATAACACTGATAAAACGTGCCACACGCACCGTCATAGCTTTACAAGGGTTCATTGGTTAGAAACTGTACGCTCGAATGGAATGTGAATGTTTCCTATTTTTGCTGAGGGTTATTCCGAGAGTCGAAGTGACGTTTGTCACTTCGTGAAGTAGGAAAGCTTAGCTACGTGACTCTTCTGGGTAAATAAAAAGGAGAGTCGCGTCACTGCAAGTGGACGTGCAGGAGGATAGTCATGCTCCCACCGGCAATAGGAATCAGGCAACGCAAAAGTGAGGTTAAACGTCGTAGATGGCGCTCTTTCAAATGGGGTTTCGAGCTGTCTAAGCAAAGTAATTGGTGCTAAAAGGAAGAAAATCAACGATAATAACGATACTGACCAATTCCATACAGTTTGAAACATAGCTAGAAAGTTATTATCGATTTCAGTTTTAGATACTACGATGTTTAACCTCACTTTACGTGGATTTCTCAATACCATCTGTTCATTTGGCCATTTCATCTCGTGATTAAGCACAGTATCTAGCGGCCCCTACCTTGAAGAGAGATTGACACTTGCGAGGTGTCTCATCATGAGTGTCGTTCTTGTAGCATAATTCAGAGATGCTGTTTTGACGGCCATCCCGCTTTTACAGCTCTCATAGTCTGTTCCAACTGCAGATTTGTCCATGCTTTCCGGTTACTTTTCTGAACGTATTTTGTAGGCATCTGCCAAGAAAAAACGATGACACAATCGAAACGCATTAAAAACCCTTATGTCCGCCATTTCCTACCTTTGAGTGTCCGTCTTGCCCAACCTGATAAAATTTATCAAACGAAGAAGCTCTTCAAGATAGCTAGATATTTATTAATAAACTATCTCTCCTCCAGATGCGCACATAATATTAATGAACCTCAGAAGTGCGAAAAAGAACGCGGAACCACAGTATTTTCGTGATATTGAAGGAATTTCCTGCAGACGAAAATTTACTTCTACTAGCCTACTAGATTTGTTTTATTTTGTTTATAAATTTGACAGTTAGCGTTTTTCATCAATAGTGAGTCACCGGCCAGACTGAACAGTTATAACATGTTACAAGCCTATCTTGATGACAAATTTCTTGTTGTAATTATTTGACAACCGTTATAACATGTTATAACTCTGTCTGAACAAGGCATAATTTCAACAACAAAATCTTCATCAAGATAGGCTTATGACATGTTATAATAGCTCAGACATACCTCGAACAGACATACAACGTACAGCCATAGACTAACTCTAAGACCAGTAGGTCCCATACAAAAACGATTTTTTTCTTGGCTCAGTCAGTACTAGAACATCGTCCCAAGCTCGGTCCCAAGCTCAATAATGCACTCCTAATAATGAACTCACATGAACACACTCTCAAATACTCTGTCAAAATAACAGTCAGCAAATCATAAACAAATGGCGCAAATATGTATAACGATAGGTGCTGGCTTACAAGGCTGTAATTCGGAAATGGCTCACATTGTGAACCTCTTGGTCCGAAGTACAGCTTGAAGCCAGCACCTTGCTATGCATAATTGCAGCCTTTGCTTTGATTAGCTGTGTTATTTTGACGAATTTAAGAGTGTGTTCATGCGAGTTCATTATTAGGCGCATTAACAACAATCAATATGCTAACTAGCGATTTGAAATTGGTTCACTGTTGTAGAACCCTTGGTCCGAATTACACCTTGAAGCCAGCACCTTGTTATACATATTTGCGCCTTTGTTTTGATTTGCTGTGTTATTTTGACAGATATTTGAGAGTGTGTTCATGTGAGTTCATTATAAGGGGTGCATTATTGAGCTTGGGACCGAGCTTAATGATGTCTAGTACTGACTGAGCCAAGAAAAAATCGTTTTGTATGGACCACTGTCTTAGAGTTGTCTATGTTATTGCTTGGGACCGAGCTTGGGACCGATGTTCTAGTACTGACTGAGCCAAGAAAAAAATCGTTTTTGTATGGGACCTACTGGTCTTAGAGTTAGTCTATGGTTGTACTCCTTTAGTACGTGTTTTTCGGTACTGGATTAAAGTATTTGACAGTTCGTACAACGCTGTACGTTGTATGTCTGTACCAGGTAATAGATACCATGTTATAGGAGTATTGCTAGACTAGAATAAAAGATGTTTCATCACTACATGATCACAAACCCATGAAATTTATAAATTACGATTAGTGTCCATCTTTACTTACTTGCCCTACCTAATAATTTCAAACATATTTCTCCTTCACAGGTAACAAAAAACTGCAACGCGTAACGCTGTCTATCTCGCCTAAGGGTATAGAGATGCTGGACCTGACCACGGGCGAAACTCTGCTGCAGGTGTCGATCTACAACATTTCCTACTGCTCGGCAGACGCGGCCCACGATCACGTTTTCGCGTTCGTTGGCACCGTCACCAATCCGGAAGCGGAGGTCAAGGAAATGTGCTTCCGCAAGGACGCCGAGGAGGTCGAATTCGACGGACCGTTGATTTGCTATGCTTTCCTATGCCAGAAGCGCAAAATGGCACAAACAGTAACGCTGACAGTGGCACGTAGCTTCGAGCGGGCTTATCAGATTTGGCAGAGCAAGCAATTTAATGCCGAACGGAAGCGGAAGGAGCTGGCGAAGCTTAATTCAACTAATCGGGCTGAAAGTGGTAACAGCAGTGGCAGCAGCACTAATAAGGGGCAGCGAGATGAAATCAGCTTGCTGATCGATTTCAACTCGGATCTAACTGCGGAAATTTGCTCCAAAGACCATCGGGAACTTTTACAGAATACTTGGGTAATTGTATGCATCAAACCGACAGTAATTTTGAAATTTAATGCCCTTTTGTTTATTTCAACAGGTTTCATTTGAAGATGATCAATCGCAAGAATTCTTCGCAGTGCCAAATTTCAATGCTTCCAATGGATGGAGCCGGACGGCTATATGCTCCATCTAAGAGTATCATCAGCTGACTACATCAATAAGATAGTTGATAGGTTTCTTTTCTTTATCATTATATTTTACGATTTTGAATAAAATGAAAATCCAAAAAAACCCAAAAAGTACTGGCACAATATGAGAATAGTGCCTTGAATAGTTTTGTGATACTTATATCTGAATATCTGTACCTACGTTTTTATGTAATACTTAAATTGAGGCAATAAAAAAGAATGTTTTTGTCGAAGCAAAACGAATGTGAGTTTTACTATTGTGTGACAAATCTGACGTGAATGGCAAAAGCAAGGAATGTAATGAACAATCAAATCATTTTGCCGTAAAAGCTTAGTGGATCATTACAAATTAAAATGATAACATTTATCAATTCACCATAAAGCGTTTTCAGGTTTTCGATGTAAACAGGATGCTGCTAAGAACACTTAAGATAAATCGGGAGGTTGTGTAAAGGTTGATAGCTTTTGTCTCTTTCTTACTTGTTTATTCTGATAGGTCAAAAATTACTGCCTCTACGAATTATAACTTTTAAAATATATCCATTTTTTCATTACGTATCAAGTCAACTTTCATGAATCGAGTGGTTCACTCGGTTCTCTAGAGAAGTCTCAACAGGTTCTGAATAAGGCTTGATATGTCGTATTAAACGAATAACTTTACCGGGGCTAACGGTCCAAATACCGCTATGATGGAACTATTTCGCCTCGAGATTTCGGATATGCAAATCTTACTATTTCTCGAATGATTTTGTAAACAAAGGGGAGGCGGAAGATTCAAACCATTAGCACTTTCACGCCAACTAAGGCCACCAACACAAGGAAAACACCTAATTTGCCTCTGCTAATGTCCGTGATGGTGCTGAAGGTTTTGAGAAATTGACGTTTGAATCATTGTTTACAAAATCAGATACCTCGGTTTGAAAAAGTTCTCGAGATTTAGTGAATCAACAATGCTTAAAAACCAGTATCAATCAAGTGCTGGTTGGAACAGATTTGCGACCTAAAAATCGCAAGGCTACCGTAGTAAAATCCGTTTAATTAAATGCAAAAAAAAACAGGACAAGTGAATCAGTGGCGAAATCGAATAGTCTTAGATAAATGAAGAGCCTGAATAAATGAAGATTTCTTGTTTCTTACCTAGATTATTGAAATTACAATACAGATATAAATCGCTGTGCAACAACCTTATTCAACTGGCCGGTGGTTGTACTTTGGCCATTTCCGCTTTGAATTTGGCTATGGTTTCTCGTGCCAGCTTCAACTTCTCCTTAAGTAATGTAATTTCTGTTTTTACTTTCCCCTTCGTATCAATTATATTTTCTAGCGACTGAACTTTTTTCTCTTCAACTGAAATGCAAAATTTGAAATCAAAATCTCTACCATATCGAAACGCTGCAACCATACTCACAATCCGTATCGTGCTTCCACGACCCACCCGTTACCGGTTGCACATTGGTGAGTAGCTGTTGCATTAGCTGGGTTGGCTCCTGGAATACAATTTCCTCGTACTGTTCCGAGACGAGTACTTTTTTGCCCTCCAATTGCGGTGAAACTTGTCCATCGAGAATGGGTGACTGGAATAGCTTCAGAATGTGATACATGGTGACCGGCCGTTCCGTTGGATCGTGGAAGTGAATTTTGATTACGATCTCAAACTCTCCCCAGCCGGTTTCCGTGACTTCGAACGGTGGCTTTGTGACGACCCTATTCGGGTTGGCATAACTTTCGTGTAGCTTGAAGTGAATCTTTTTCACATAGGTGGACATGTCTTCGTTGTGGTAGGGCTTCACGTAGACTGTCCATTGATGTGTGTGGCCATCTTCTTCGCGTTTCTTACCAAAGGATCGGGCAACGTTACCGTAGACTAGAGGTTTTACAATTGTGAGACCCTGAAAATATAAGTTGTATTACCGTTCAAGGCTTTTGAATACAACTTACCTTCACACGCCCGCCAGAATCTGGCCCGAAATCAGTCGAAATATTCATGTTAAAGATTCCGAAACTTAGTTGTTCGCTATTCAGCACTAATTGTTTTTGAGCATTTGCCTGAGTTTAAAATTAGGAGTCGTAATAACACCGGATTATTATTATGATTTTCATATCTGGAATCCCATCGATCGACGCCTGCAATTTGACAGTTGTTGTTGCTACAGAAAACCGTGCTGCCATATAATAAAATAACTACACACCATATTAGGCTGCGTTCTTTACACACCATTCCTCGCGTAAAATAAGAAAAAGGCTTTAAGTTTCGTAGCAGCTATTACAATAATGTGAGAGGGAATTGGGTTTGTTCCGGCTGACAGCAAATAAGTTTATCAGTTTGAAATCACATTAGACATTTGCAATATGATTATTTGCTATAAGAAATCAGTATAAATTTATCTTATGAAATATAATGATGTCGAAATAATACAACCGGGATTCGAACCTTCAACGTTGGGGTTGTGGGTCGAGTGACTTGCCCACTACTATATATCAACACTTGCAATCAGGAAAGCTTAAAGGCGTACAGGAACAACGTTGTGTGAAACAAAATTCATTCATAAGTCATTCATTCCACAGCATCGTCCATAAGTTCAACCTCATGAAATTCTTAAGATTATTTTTCTGAGTGTATTGTTTGTTGGTTTTTTTGTAAGGCACATCGTCATTTTGAATCTCATGCTTTTGCTCTGTGTTCTCGTGACCTGATAGAGGTTTCCAGCCTCGATCAATCGTCTTAACATTAGGCACTCACAACTGTGCTCCACAAAATCTGTCTGATGAATACAATAAAAAAACTAAATGGAAAAAAATGGATCCTATAAAAAATAAAGAAAATGCTCGCATATTGAAAAACCGTTTGCCGCATATTCCAATATATGTTGAATTTAAAATATATTGTTACAATGTATGGAATGGTTCTCTAATGGGTTTAAATATAAATTCATTACACTTACACAGATGGTTTTCTGTATACCACATTGCCATTGTAAGATCCCTTATTCTTGATTATATACCAACATTTTGACATAGAATAGATCGTAAATAAAGCGAATTTAACCGCCTGTTCAGCATAATGTTATATAAGCTTTAACCATTTGACATGTGTTTAAGACTGTATAGGATACTGTATCGTTCGCAAAATTTGCAAACTTGCCCCGGGTGGATGAAATGTGTTCCTTCTCCTCAGATCACTGCTGATACTCTTCTTCCGGACAAGGCGGTTTTTTCTTTCTTTCTTTGAGGGTTGATTTCTTCCACAAAACAGCTCGACAGCTTGCGAGGAAAACCATTTAAAGCGAAGGAGCACACGCAAGCTGAGATTTTTTTTGACGAAGACAAAGAAAACAGTCAGCACAGTGTGAACACAAAGAAAGGCGATTAAACGTCAAATAGTTCTATAAACCTTTTCGACGTTTAATCTCCTTTCTTCGTCAAACACATATAGGTGAAAACATTCTTTGTTTTCCGACTAATCTGTTTCCCTCTTGCTCACACTTCTTTAACTCAAATGATGCACTAGCGAGCGTCGATTAAACTTCAAAAAGCTCCATTTGTTAGTTAGAGAAAGTTTATATATTAGGATTATTGACGTTTAATTACCTTTCCCTCTCTGGCACATACAGAGGAATGATAGTATGTTTTCCTCCAAATGATTTCCTTTCCAACTTGCACTCATTTGATCTAAATGGCGCTGTAGTGTGTGTGCGCTAAACGTCACTAAGCCTCATAAACGCCTAATAAACAGCAGTCTTTCAAGAGGAAAGGAATCTTTCCACATTCTAAAAAAAGTTCAACAATTCAATTGTAAAAATCAATCTCAAAAACAGGGTTGGGTAAAAAAATATATGGAAAAAACTGAACGAAAGTTAGAAAAACTGGACGATTTGAAAATTTAACTGTTTGACTAGATCCCGTACAAAAAACTTGAAGAATCCAGTTTAAACTGGAACATTGGCATCCTTGCTGATGACCGCATCGTTTATGCCAAGGGCTTAGAAACCCTATCCTATTTACTAGCGTTTGACAGTATGCAACAATCGCGGGCCTTATTAAATTACGGACTGCATGGCGTTTGTTACTACGAGTACGAACGCCAGCATTGTTTGTAAACAGTGAATCTTTTGATGCAAGGATGGTCCCTGGTCTATGCACATTCACACTTCGATTTATCTTTGCACACGTTTCTATGCAAGTATCCTTCTTACGAGTAAAAAATACTCAAAATGAACATTGAATGTTATCAATATATTAGTAATTCTAATATATTGACAACATTCAAACAGTATTACTACACTCAGGCAAATAAACTTAAGTATTTCACAAGGTTCAACTGAACGATGCTTTGGAACTTCATTTGGCTGAGGCTGCCTAGTATAGGTTTCAGGTTTGACAGACTATTAAATCTCGAGGTGAGCAAGTTAACAGAAACGAGTTAAAATCTTAAATTGGCAGTTACAAAAATTTACACGTGAAGGGCACTTCAGTTTGGATGTCTGCTCTCTGTGCAAGTAGCAACCTCAGGTGGTCAATCTTGCTCATGCCAATGCTCAAAATTACATTCGACATAACGGATACTAGGCAGTTGGTTCTCTCAGTAGTGATGTAACGATAATAGCACCAACAATCAGTAGGAAACTAGCGATTTGAAATTGGTTTAATACTTTCAAATACCATTGGTTCCAAGTTTAACTTCCTTGTTGCACGTTACGATACATTCTTGCGCATTTTGGTAATTAAATCTTTGTTCGTTGTGAGTTATGTTTCGGGAGTGATTCATTAGCGTTTGGACCAAGCTTGGGACCGATGTGCTGATAGTTCCTGAGAAAAACTGCATCCATTTTCGTCATGACTATCCAGCTGATGATCTTGAATACAGATTTTTCAATAATAATTCATAATAAAGGAGCCTTACTAGCCACATTGTGAACCTAAAATCAATCATATGAATTGACAGTAGCATCTGGCAGAAGAATGTTAGTTCTATCATATGTAGTAGTTGGATGTCGTGGGATACTCGTGATTCGCGAGAGATCAAGATGAAATTTGTCTGAAGCAGATAATTTCTCATCTCCATGCGAGGCTCTAGGAGGGGACAGTAATTTATCGCTAGAACGAAAAGAAATGAAGTGAAACTGTATTGATAGTTCCGTATAGGGTAACGGCAGGCTTTGAAATTGAAAGATGCAGTTTCAAAACGAACGGAACTATCAATACACTTTCTTTTCATTTCTATTCGTTCTAGCAATAAATTACTGTCCACTCCTAGAGCCTCGCATGGAGATGAGAAATTATGTGCTTCTGACAAATTTCATCATAGATCGTTAATCCGCGCAAGGGAGAATAAAAAAACAACAATCAAAGTGGAGAGAACAATGTATAAAGCCATTTTTTACAAATGGCTTTAACACCCTAATCATGAATAACTCGAGATTTGGATGTGTCACACACATACAAAATAACCACAGTAGAAATTTCGAGGTTAAATTAAGCACATACACCAATTTTCACGTGACCATAAATGCGTTTGAATTTACCATGCCTGCGATTAAATCAATATGAGGCCTGTGAAATATATACCAAATATACCACACATGTTGAAAGTTTCACCATGAATGTACACGCTAAGATCAGAATACCTAAAGATCGTTAAAAAGAACCGATAATCGCTCAAAAGTGCACATACCTTAATTATGCGTAAACACAGATTACCTAATATTGGGTAATAGTATTGAAGGAAGATAAACGTTACTCTTTACTCAAAATTGGGTATTATTTTTGTTGTTTTTTTACAGAATGCTTAAAATAAGACATGCAATTTAACAATAATTATTCATCCATGGATTAGTTTTACAAAATCTGCACTCAAGGAGAAACAAATGTTCAAATGTATGACATATTTTATTTTGTATTAAAAAAAAGTATCATTTAAGAGTTTGGATGAATCCAAGTAAAGCTAAAGCGAGGTTAAACATCGTAGTATCTAAAACTGAAATTAATAATAACTTTCTGGTTATTATTTTAAACTATATAGAATTGGTCAGTATCGTCATTATCGACAATTTTTTGCTCTTTTAATCACGAATTATTTTGACTAAACAGCTCGAACAATAATTTTGCAAAACCGTCATCGATGACGTCGTTTAACCTCGCTGGATTCCTCCACTACAGAAATATTTTATCTGCATCAACCCAATAATGATGCTGACTTGCACCGTTCTGCACCAAATTCTCTCCACAAGGATCCATTGGAGCTAGAACAAATAAATGCAAAATTTATTGGTTCAATTTGAACTAAAATTCTAAGAAAAGTAATTACGTTTTCACATGCAAAAATATGGCGACCGCTTTGCTTTAGTGACATGAAATTAATTAAATTTTAGGTAAATAATAACGTCCAGCATTGTAAAGTGAACATTACCCAAATCTCAGTAAAAATTACTGTTTATTGTCCTTTAATTTTACCGATATTTTGGGTATTGTCAACAATACCTAATTTTAGGTAAAATTAATACCTAATTTTAGGTTTTCTCATCTTAGCGTGTAGTAAATTTGACTGAAATTTCAGGCATAGCCAGGTAAAATGGTACTTTTCACTAAAAGATTCTTTTCTGTGCAGGCTGTTAGGCTCAATACGCTCAATTCTATTGCTGCTCCATACAAAAGTCAGATAGGACATTTTGAGATAATCATCTAGATTTATTTTCACCACAAAAGTTTCTGTCTGTGTCAGGGATGCCAGATTTATTTTTCAAATGTATGTTCTAAACATTTGAAAAGTCTGGGAATGCCTATAAAAGTCTGTGAATTCCTTTTGAGAAAATTAGACTTCTTTCAACGAACAGACGTAATAAGAGAGCGAGCTCTGACATTATCGCTTTTTGTGTGATTATGTAAACACGTCTGCATCTATTTCTTGGATTGTATGAAATCTTACACTATTGTTTCATTTTTTAAAGTGACACTGAAATTTGAAGCATTCGCATAGATGACACGATTTTCTATAATTTTTTCCCCCTGTAACGCTTTTTCCAGTTTTGTATTTTAAAATCAAAATTAAGTTTTTAAGTTTTTTTTTATTTAACAATAATAATTGATGGTGTGTACCACATTTGAATATGGTGTCATCATCACTCATGATCATTAATATCATTATGGACATATGAATGATTTTTGTCTACACTGCTTCTTCGGTTAGTCAGTGATTATCTCTTAAATTTCAGCGAAACTCTCTCTTAATCTTTTGCAAGGCTCTTTGCATTATTCTGGGAAGTTTCCTCCTGAAATTCAGGTAAAATTCTTCCTGAACTTCTTGGCAGTCACTCCTTATTTTCTTTAAAAATTCACATTTAAGAACCCAACCTTACCTTCCAGAAACATTTGGTAATTTTTTTCCTGAACAAAGTTACTTTCTTAATTTCTGATAAGTCCTATCTTGAACTACGAGAAAAGTTACTGCAAAACTTTGAGAAAGTACTCTCCAGAGATTTTGGAAAATCTTCTCAAGTTGTTAAAAGTTTCTTCCTGAACTTCTGAGAAGTTCTTCTGCCGAAATAATCTCTTCCGAACTTCAGAGGAGTATTCTTCTGAACTTCGGAGAAGTTTGTTCCTGAATTTCTGAAAAATTACTAGAAAGATCCCCCTATACTTCTGAAAAGTTTCTTCCTGATTTTATCAAATAAATCTACCATTACTTCTGGAATTTCGTGAACTTCGAGAAATTCTCATTCAGAAATGCTGGAATGTTCGATTAGGAACTTTAGGGAGCCTCTCTAGCACTTCTGGGTAATTCCAAAGAAACTTTTGGTCTCTTTGCAATTCTGAGAAGTCCTCTTGTGAACTTCCATACTTCTCATTGGTCCCATACGGAACTGCGAGGAAAATTTTATTCCAAAATTTTTAGGAAAATTCCTCTAAATTTGTGCTTGAAGTTTCTTCCTGGACTTCTGAGAAGTCCTCTTCTAAACTTTTGGGAAGTTTTCTCAAGAACATTGGCGAAGTTTGTTCCGGAGCTATTGGAACATTTGTGCTCAAATTAAAAGGAAGTACCCCCAATGCTGCTGGAAAGTTTCATTCTTTTCTCTCTAAAATTTTTTGAGAAACGCGTATTCTGAACATCCAACTAACCTTACGAGAAGTTTCTTCCGGAACTTCTGGGAAGTTATTTCCTGAACTTGTGAGAAGTTCTTTCCTCAACTTCTATGACGCATCATCCTGAGGATTTTATTTCCTGATTTTTTGAGAAATTATAGGTAGTGCCCTTCCTGGTTAGCTCCCGTCTGAAATTTGGGAATTTTTTTTCTGAACTTCTGGGAAGTTCAATCCTGATTTCTGGGAAGAATATTTATTTCAATTGTCTGTATTAAATTAATATAAAAAATATTTCAATTGTCTGTAAAAGTCTGCAACACCCGCATAATCATAAACCATGCCTGGACTCATTTCCCTTATCGTTGACACGACCGTTTCCGTTTATTGTTAAGACATTTACCCTAATAGCTGACAACTATAAACTTACAATATCGCTTTAAAGTTTTAACAATATGTCAGATGGTAAAAGGCCAAATAACAAAATGCTGAATAGGCGGTTAAGTTAGGTTACCATAAAAAATGGCAGTTTTCTCGAACAAATTTTTTGCTGTACTGTATGTCAAAAAGTTGGTATATAATCCAGACCGAGTGCAGACAATATAAAACCTTTCAATGATAATATGGCGCTACAATAACAATATGTGTTAATGTAGAGGTTGTATGATGAAAATGAGATTAAACTATTCGATAACAATAACATGAAATGTGATAATATATCTTACATTCGAAATACAGTTTTGACTATATAGCAAATTGTTTTTCGTTATGCGGGCATAAATAAAATGTCTGCTAAATGTCTGCATTGTAAAAAAGTCTGCAATAAAAATAAAAAATCTGCAAATTTACAGACATGTCTGTGAATATGGCATCCCTGGTCTGTATTGGCACGTGCGTTTTGTATGTAAATAAAAACAACGAGCCGGTCGTTTTAGTTCTCGATTTCCTATTTTATGTTTAAAAATTTAGAAAATTTCAAAGTTAGCTTTCATTATGTTGCGCTCGAGAAAAGTATTACTTCACATCATTAGGCAGAAGCACCGCAAAACTCACTGGGTATGTTTTTGAATAACAACTTGTCTCAGCGATTTTGATTTCGAATGTTCCTACTCTTTCAGTCACAAGCCCAGAAGAAACAGTTCGCCAAAGATCGAGCACTGGAAAATTTTGATGACTTCTACGGCCAGGTGTTCGGTAATCGATGGAAAAGTATCCGCGTGGCCCTTTTGACCGAACATAAGTATATGGCGCTTGTTAATCAGTTTGGAGATAACGAACAGACCACTGCATTCCTGGAAGCGGATGGTGCGATTAACCTGAGAGACATTTATAATGCCAAGAAGCAATATCTGACACAGGAAAATAAAGAGATGTTTTCTGATGATAAGATCTTTAAACTGGACCAAAAAATCGCATCCTTTGCAGAAAACCAACAGCGTCAGGAAGTCGAGCGTTTATACAAAGAGAATGTGCCTGACCTTCCTCGGCGGAATACCGACAATGTATTGGAAGAATTTGTTGATTACAAAAAATCCTTGAATCAAACTTTACGAGATGACGCATCGATGGATTTTCAACGCTTAATTGATCCAAAAATAGGAACTTCCGGTTTACATGAGTTCGTCCCAGCATCCAAGCTGAAAGGAATGGAAGACTATGTCCCAGAATCCGAACACTACAAGTACTACAGTAACAGTGCTGATTTCCCGGTCTCGATCGAAATGGAACACATTCTTGACTTTCCGGGAAATTTGAACATTTTCACTTACGAACGTGGGAACGTTTCCGACTTTAGACCACCTCGGACATCCTCCACGAGTGTTCTATCCCATTTCCTCATGGATGGAGCATCTGTTCTTCCGGCTTTGGTGTTAGACGTGCAACCAGGTGATCGCGTTCTGGATGCTTGTGCTGCTCCCGGAGGAAAGTCTCTACTCATGTTACAAACACTCCGACCGGGAACGCTCGTCTGCAACGATGTTCAGGAAAGTCGAGTCAACAGAATTAAAAAACTAATGAATAGTTACTTTTACGATTTTGGGGAGTCGTGCAAGAAACAGCGTTGTTTCGTAACTCAACAGGATGCTCGGGATTTGAAAGAGTACGAGATGTACGATCGGATTCTGGTAGACGTCCCTTGCACGACAGATCGGCACTCGGTGACGGAGAATGATAATAATATTTTCAAATCTAGTCGGGTCAAAGAGCGTTTACGACTGCCTGAGCTACAGTCGGCTATTTTAACCAATTGCTTAAAATTGTTAAGGCCCGGTGGAACGTTAGTTTATTCGACTTGCAGTTTGAGTCCTGTGCAGAACGATGGGGTGGTGCATATGGCTCTTGGTAACGTGTTCAACGATACAGGGATGACGTTCACAGTGAGGTAAGTGAGGCGGAATTGTTTTTTGTCTTGTTCTTGCATAATGAACAACTTTCTTTTTCGTAGGGATTTAAGCTTGGTCATGCAACCATTTTCCGATATGTACAAATTCGCATACCCAAATACACTGAAATACGGACAACTAGTACTACCGTTTCTGCCGGCAAATTTCGGACCAATGTACTTTTGCAAACTCGTTCGCAACAACTAGCGAATATTTAGTTTAGTAGTTAATGTTGGACATTTTATGTGTAAAAATAGATGCTCTTAACTTAGAGAAAAGGAACGTTTTATATCTTCATTTTCTTCTTCTTCGGTTTAGCTGCTATAGGAGCTGGTGCTTTGAACACGGTACTGCAAAATACAAAATCTGTGTTGAAAGAAATCCCTGATATTAAATCTTTCTACAATCTACTTACTGACAGGTGGTGCAAATCGGACTGAATTTGCAGAAAATCGATAGACACACCGAGCAAACATACCCAATGTCGATCAATTCACGGTGACAGAAACACGCCGCGCGGTAATCGACTTTTACTGTAGGTGGTAGAACGAGCTTACTTCTCGTCGATGGTTCCGGTAAAAAGACCCACTAAAACGATGAAACATAAGTCAGGCATTCTCAGTTTTTAGTAATGACTGTAGTACGAACCAACAAATACTGCAGAAAGCCATCCAATTGTGGTAATTTCAGGTACTGTCCACCGGTAATATCACAGCCCTGCTGTAGCAAACTCAGAGGCTTATCCAAAGCACACACATCCAATGTGACGTTCTGTTTCTGAGCAGTGAAGAACACATTCATGTAGGTCATATATTGCGAAGCGCATTCGTTACTACCCGTCACGACCAAAATGCGTGAGTTGATCTTTACTCCCGCTGGTTTGTTGCGATTGATCTGAAAGCATTCTGTGTTCATTCTTGTTTTCGATAAACGAAAAATCCCAAAACAAATTACCCGAGCAATAAAGCACAGGGCCATGGCCATACTTCCTGCCAGAAGCGATTCAGTGGGAACACTCAACCTGGGTGCTTCACTGATGACTTTGGCCAACTTTTGTTTGATGGTTTTTTCGACCAACGTGAAAGCTTCGTATTGTCCGTCGACCTGCCGGATATCCAGTGGTTTCCCAGGGGTAGGATACAGGAACTCTCTAAAAAGATGCCGAATTGAATCTGAGCTATCACTCCGAATAGAAGCCAATTTACGTTGCATGGTGGTGGCAAGCTAAAACCGCTAGTTTGTTTTGTGCTTTTTGCATAAGATGAGCATTGGCAAAGGCTACGATAGAATCCAAACACTGGGTCAAGTGGTGAGCATTTTCCCTAATGATCCGTTGGGATGGATTCGTATCCATCACAACTACTAGCAAACTGGCATCCTTGTTTTCTTAAAGTGTAGTTTAGGAAACATATTAAATTTATATTTCATGAAATAATAACGAAAAACTTACCATCCATTTCTGAGTAATAGTTTTACTGTTTATTTACATGCCGTCCGAAAGACCGCAAGCCAGAAATTGTCATTTTTTATTCACCACTTTGGGAAAAGGTCTGTGCCACAGAAAGGGAAAAACCAAGGGATGACGTATCTAAATGGCTGCGTGCGTTTTGAAATAAACGAACAAGTTTTCATTACGTCCTAAGTAACTATACTCACATAACTCAATAAGGAAATTTTATCAGAAATGCCATATAAAATCAACTCCTTTCTTGGAACATATCTAGACAAAATCGTCAAAAGGTCGAAAGGAACAATTGTAAACAATGACTTAAAACGTAAATTTCCTGAAATGCCAGATTGCTTACATCTATATCTACTACTGATGGAAGGTATAACTCCTTCTATCTGTTTCTGTGCTATTTTGGTTGTGGGAACATACATCTCGAAAAATACGTCAAGAGGTCATTGTTATCAGAAATGTTACTTTCGACCTATTGACTATTTTGTCTAGATATTTTCTAAATGAATCCCTACACATATTATGTGTAAATCAGTTCGAATGTACCATTGTTCAAATAAAATTTAACCACATTATTCCACGCTGAAATTATATGCAAATAACATATTCTGTACATGATTTGCACATAACTTTGCAGACCCGATTTCATTGCGGAATCATATATGTATATGTCATATCCCCGTACACTCAAGGAAGGATCATAGTTGAAATTATTATTTTTGTAGACAACACTTGTTTTCAATTCTACAACTTTGCTATCAATTAAATTAACCATGATTTCAGTACAGTTGACCACAAATATCATGACATTTACCATAATGCTGACAAATCTACTATGTTTGCTCAAACGGCATGGTTATTTTTACAGAGAAATAGTCAAATCAAACGAAAAAAAAATTTGGTTGAAAAAGGTCGGTAAGCATATATAATTTAAACCTAAAAATTTAAAAGTATTATTTTTACGAAGAAGACAACGATCTATGATGTATAAAACTGGTAAAGATATGTTTTACTTAATGTATAAATAAATATAATAAACACGCATTTTGTGAACCAACTATAGAGAACATTTTGTTTTATACCAAATATCAACGCTCTATTATAATGGACACATGAAGTACAAATCAAAAGCATATGCACAGCATATAAAACAAATTGATTTTGCATATATTTTGCCAAACGAGCCATATCGGTTTTCATGGTATAGGCAAATGATGTCCATACAGTCTAACCGTTAGTTAAAATGAAATTTATTGCATGTAAGAATAAGATGATCGCGCGAGAGCCATGCCATATGCGTTGCATACACGCTAAGATAAGATTACCGAAAATACAGTTTCAATTTTACCGAAAATTAGGTTTTGGTAGCAAAACCTAAAGTATCGGTATAATTTACCAAAACAAAACGTTTGATTTTACTTAGTTCTTCAGTAAAGAGGATTGACAGATTTTATCGTTATATTTTACCTAAATTTGGTTAAAAATGCTCTCATTGAGTTGCTTGCATTTTCGGTAAAAATTACCGTACAAAAATAAGTAATTATTAATGTTTTTCCCGGTTTTCCAGCAATACCGAAATTTCGGTAATCCATGTTTACCGATAATTTCAGTATGTGCACTTTTGTACGATTTTCGGTATTTTTTGCCGAATTTTTGGTTTTCTTGTCTTAGCGTGTATAACTCGCAAAAGACATTTCCGTTCCAAGATAAAATCTATAGGAAATTCCAATAGTGCAATATTATATGAATAACATATAACATTGATTGACAAAAATGGCTCAGTGTATGGACAGATTCCAGGATGAACAGATAAGGCAATGTTTGAGATTAAATGTAGAATTTGTGCTAAGTATTTTCAATTGAACAACCGAATAAGATGTAGATAATGATTTCACCGCGTGGCGATGATGCACTAGTTTTTCTAACGATTAACAAAAAGAGCCAGCGTCTGCTGGGTGGTTCGCTGCTTTAGCACCCTATTGTTCAAAGTACACCTTGCATCTTGCAATACGTTCTTGCGCTTTTTGGTACTAAAACCTTTCCCTGAATTGTTATAGACTCTTTTAATGCACTATCAATGTACAATGCGGTAGATGGTTGAGAGGGACGAATGACCCGAAGGGTTAAAGTCCATCTCAAAAATAAAAGAAGAAGAAGAAGAAGGTAGATGGTTTGGTGAATAAACGTTTACATTAAAATGACGATTTTGAAATCGCAAATTACCGCACATAAAAATGCATATCTTGTAAACTTCGATCGAACGTTAATATTTCAGGTCCTTAGCCAAATTAACCAAACAATTAAAACAAGGGTGCCTTTGACTTCATGTGCTGATAAAACATTGACAGGAGCAGGGATGCCAATGTTCCAGTTTAAACTGGATTCTTCCAGTTTTTTTTACCTGATCCAGTCAAAAAGTTAAATCTACAAATCGTCCAGTTTTTCTAACTTTTGTCCAGTTTTCTCCAGTTTTTTTTTCTACAGAACCCTGTTTGCTAGATTGATTTTCACCTTTTCATTGTTGAACCTTTTTTAAGAATGTGGAAAGATTCCTATTCCCTTGAAAGACTGCTATTTGTAGTGTTTTTTTCCCCTCCTTTTAATGACCCAGACCTGTTTGGTCAATTTTAGCCAAGTGTTAAGTGAAATTAATATTTAAAACGACGGTTACGCAAAAAAATTACAATTTGATTAGCTTATCATGCAACCAACAACTATCTACACAGGTGAAGGCTCGAAAAGAAGTGATCAATAGTGCAAACTGGACTCAAACATTTATTCCTGCCTCACTGATAAATTTTGCGATTTGTAGCGATTTCACCTTGATTTGTATTTCTGAGAGCATTTTTACAGTTACATTGCAATCGATTTCCGGTGCTCAAAAAGTAATTAGGAGCACTCGAAACTTTCGTCTTATCCCAGAGAATTTGTTACATTCTAAAGAAAATGAATAAGGTTTTTTTGCACATTATAAGTACTACAAGTATCTGATCTGATCAAGTTCCATTTTTCTAACGTGTCCTTTGTAGCCGTGTGAAAGGTTCTAGTTCTTCCGATAGCAATCGTTTCTACACCCAAAGTTAAACAGGTGGTAAAAATGCAATTGCAGTTTTTGCAATCATATCTTGAGAAATCCGCATGATTCAGAAAACGCAATTTTGCCCAACAGAATCCACAAAGCGTTTTATGGTATAAACGAAGCCATGCAAGTGTGTGCAAGCGTCTGGCAGCAACCAGATTCCTCGAAACAAATTTATCGCTGAGTGCTTAGTGCCTCGACAGTCGAAGCAACCGTTGGGTCTTCGTTCAACCGTCAACAACTTTTCAATATGGGTAAGACAATATCACAGAATGCCGCAACGTCATTGGCCACTGGTAGAATTCTGCTGTCAAGTCAGCGCCAATATTAGATTAGGGCGAATCCGCTTTTGTAAACAATGGCTTTCATAGTAATTTTCTCTTGAACAAAAAATTACAAATACAAATTAAGCACTCTTTAAGGAAGAGGAGCTTTATATTCAATTTGAAGGAATGGTGTTCAACTTCCGATAAATTAGCAGACAAAGTGTTTGTTAACAAAAGCAGATTCACCCTAATCAAATGTTGGCGCTAAAGTGTTCTATTTTTATTTTCCTCGTCATCCACTCCGCTATCCCTCTATTCAAGTTTGCCCTTCTTTATGAAATGAATGCAAGTGTGTGTGAGAGACATTTGCTTCATTACTGTATCGCCGAGTGCCTCGACAATCGAAGCAAGTGTAGGGCTTTTATTCAACTATTTTCATCTTGTTAAAGTTGCTGAATGGTTACTATCTAGAGCCATGACGCAGGCAGCCTCGGTCCGAATCTCGGTTGCGTATCGTGATCATTTTTTTGTGAGCCATTGAATTTCCGGACTCCAATCTTATACTCAACACTAATTCACTGCACAACTTCACTCACACATTGAATTTTTCAAAGCGAATTGATGTGTTGCTTTTTTGCCCACGACCAATTTTGCATTTTTCCTCCAAGTTACGATCCATTACGAGAAATGAAACAAAATCATGCGAAATTGCATTACAATCTTGCATTTTTATTTTGGCTGTATAGTGGACAAATTTAATTCATAGTACCAAGGTTCCAATTTATTTTGATTCATTATTTTGAAATGCTGTTTTCCTTTGTCTTCAGGTAACTCAAAATATTCTGTTTTCCATTCTGACATTAATTCAGTTTTGAAGTTTATGAAACAGTCACCTACCGTAAGAGGATGGTTCTCCTGTGTTGGTCTTGAAATACCTTATTTGACTGCAGCATCAGCTCTATCATTTCCTGATAGAGTGATGTGACCTGGAATCCATTGTATGACTAACTCTTGGAAGTTGTTATAATAAATCAAAGAAAAAAGTTTTCCTGTAGGGTAGCTATCATAAATCTTATTATTCAGTAATTTGAGGCAGCAACTCTGAGAATCAGTAATATATTTGATAGCTTCTATTATCGCGACTAATTAAGCGTTCATAACCGAAACAAACGGGAGTTAGTCGATAACTAAAACATAAATGCTGTTTTATTTTTACTATTGTAGAATCCAAATCCTTCAAAATTATTTAAGTAGGTATTTTGTATAAGATTTAGTGTTATAATTTTTGATATTGAAATGGGAGTCTTGTTTTTATTCAAATTTGGTATGTAAGGACAAATAATGATTTTTTTTAAATTGTTTGGGTCGAAATCAAGAGAGGAATTATTTTTACCGTTCATTGACAATTCGCATATTATTGATAATTATATTTCATATTGTTCTGACAATAACTCTTATAGTTGATAATTATAAGTTAACAGTATCCTATAGTATATATACAGTTTCAACCATATGTCACATGGTGAAAGCCCAAATTACTTTATGCTGAATATGTGGTTATATTCGCTTTATTTTCGCTCTATTTTATGTCGAAATGTTTGTATATAATCTAGAATATAAGAAATCTTAAAATGACAATGTGGTATATAGTAATCATCTCTGTTAGTGTAAAGAATTTATAGTTAAAACAATATATTTTACATAAAACATATAGATTGGAACATGCGGCAAAAGGTTTTTCATTTGGCAGCCTTTTCTTTATTTTTGTTAGGATCCAGTTTTTTCCAGTTTTTTTTGTTGCATTCTTCCAGTTTATTCAAAAAAAATATTGGCAACCCTGGACAGGAGTATGTGGATAGTAGATAATGAATCATAAACATACTGTGTTCATTTTTAGTTTACATTGCCAGCCTTACAGTCTGTGAAGGGTCCGCAGGTCGATCCATTTTAAGTGGGCTTGTTGTTCGACATTCTTACGGCATCTCCAGCCCAGCATAGTCGGCCGAATTTAGTGGTGTGAACGATGGGAGGTTCCCCGAGCAATGATGCAATTCGTGGTCCATTTCCCTGCTCCACGTTCCATATGCAGTCTACCATAGAATGGACGCAACACCTTCTCGTTGAGGACAACCGGTCTAATTAATGTCTTGTAGATGGTTAACATTGTAGTTCGACGAACGTTGTTTGATGCAAGTGTCCTTCGGAGTCCAAAGTAAGCGCGATTGCCAGCCGTAATAGATTGGTTTTCCTTTAGTAATACCCATATTAACTTCAAAAGTTCAGTGCAACTCAAGTTCGAAACCAAATGAGCTCAAGTTTTGAGAGAATGATCAGAACAGGATTTGAAACCGATTAATTTGTACCGATACTTTGAACCACTCTTATTTGTATGTAAATAACATGTTTTCGGAATTGTAGTCAAATTAACATATTTTTTCAACTCAGGTTTTCCTTTATTGATGAGTCTTGGTTGATAAAAGTAACTATACCATATAACAACGTTATTCATATGTTTGAATTACGTTACATTTCTGCCATTGATTGTTTAAACAGTTTTGTTTGCGTTTATTTTAGGAGCATTCTCTTTCGAATTTCTTACATATAAGCATTGCAATACATCGATTTTCTTTTAACAGATTTGATCGGGATTATGATTTTTTGATGTTGGCTTTTTTCTATTCATTTATTTATGCTAGTTCAAAGATTTTTGGACCGGTGCTACTTCCGGTTTGCCTTTCATGTGTAGGTTTAGTTTTATTTCCTTTGTTTTACTCTAACATTTAAATATCCTTTTCCTCCATTAAAGCATTTTTTTCTCAGTAATGTCTAGTGATACCTAACATTGTTGTGTTATTTCCGTGATTTGCTTCATTGATTTAGCTAAATGCTTGCAATTTCTTTCGCAGAAAGTCTTTTTAAGTAACTTTTAATTGCTTGGTTCCTAAAGTACCAGAGAGGTTTGGCTTGTGAGCCTAAGTATAAGTCCATCATTGTAGGTAGATAGCGGTTGCTGTTCTATTTGTGTTTAGTTAAATGAAACGTCGTTTTCTTTGCATATGGCAGCATTTGAATCGATCGGCGGTATGGATTTCCTCTAGTTGTGATTAAAATTTCAAAACAAAACAATTTCGATTTATACGTTATTTTAAAATCTGGATTTCTATCTTTGTTCATCTTTTAAAGCAAAATTGTCTCACCTTTTATATTAGGTTTTTCTAAGTTTAAGTACCTATAGTTGCAAAAGTAAGTAATTCTAATTTGAAGATTTTTCATAGTAAAAGTAAAAATTAAGAAAATAAAATCTCAAGTAAGAAACAAGAGCTTTGATATCGTTTTGTCGCTGTTTGACTTTCAGAGGATTTTGAAACCTCCGTTTTCAATTGTTTGTCACATGTGGGTGAATGTGCTTTATCTTCCCGTGAGCTTCATTGGTTTCATTGTTCTAGCAGAAGAACCTATGTTTATTCGTCATGCTTTGTGTAGGTTGTTTTCGGTTCCTTGGTATTTAGAGGAGTTGCTTCGGCATCGCCATTATCGATTGCTCCGTTGTTGCCCTTGTCACCTTTGTTCCACGGTTGCTCCTCACCAGATCCCAACAAAGTGTACCCGAATATTTCGATGATGTAAAGTGCAATCGTCACGAAGAAGATGACACGCCATGCTCCAATTGTTTGCTGTAAAAACGTATTGCTTGGTTAGATTACTCTTGGTGATGTTGAGATTTCAAATACTTACGTTTCCATGGGTAATTTGACCAACAAAAATGGGTACAGTTATACCAGGCAGGGTGGCAGCAGTGTTAGTGATGGCCATCAGTGTACCGGCATAGTTGGGTGCAATGTCAATATGATTGGACAAGAAACCGCAGAACATGCCACCGATCGAGGTGATACCGAGAGTCATAAGAGCAACAGCTGCGCCACGGTTACATCCAATGTAGCACAGAGCCAACAAGCAGCACATGGGAACAACCGAGGCGATCAAGGTAGCGATCTTTCTGGCAATGGTAGTGTTGATCTTCTTATGAGCTCGCAGAGCATCCAATGTTTTGCTAAGAGCCATGCTGAAGAACCACATAGTCAAGAATGGAATAGCAGTGACGACAGCATTCTCCTTGATGTTAAACTGCAGGACTTGTTTCATGTAGAATGGCAATTCGATCAGCAACATGTACCATCCCCAGTTGTTGCAAACGTGAGCGATTAGAATGCCGTAGAATGGAGCCGAAGTGAAAACCCTCTTCCATGGAACAGCTGGCTTGGGGCCGCTATGGGCAGATCCTCCTTCAGTTCCCAGTGACGAGGTGATGAACGATCGCTCTTCGGCGCTAATCAATGCTTGCTTGTTGGGGGAATCTTGCACCAGGAAGACCCACAAAACCAACCACAGGCAACTAAGACCACCCATCACGTAAAATACAGACTCCCAGCCTAAGCTTCCAGCTAGCACACCAGCCATCAACATGGAGATGACCGTACCCAGCGCAGTTCCCGCATACACAATAGCTGACATGACGGATCGTTCGTTTGGTGGAGCCCACGAAGCTAACATAACGTGCATGGCCGGGAAAGTCACACCTCCTCCGATACCTTCACCGATACGCATGGCAATCATGGCTCCGTAATGCAATTGGGCACAGATTGGAGTCAGCAGAGTGCAAATCACGTTGATGAACACCGAGAAGAACATGACCCATTTGGCGGAGAAGCTTTCGGCAATCCGGGCACCGGGGATTTGCGACACGAAGTAGCCCCAAAAGTAGCAACTGAGGATGGTACCCTGCAGTGGTTCACTCCAGGCGAAGGGGCCGTCCTGCAAAGAGAGGAAAGAATTTTTGGAACCTTCAGTTTTTTGTTGTTGTACAATATCAAATTTAAGGTGAAATGGGATCGCCCTTTCCCTAGATAAATTCTAGGTTACACAAATTATCACTTCACATTTTTAAAGCTATAAGAGTCAGAGTTTTAAAGACACGAACTGGGCTCAAAGTGCAAACCAAAGCATGATCCAGAGGATCCCATTTTACCTTAATTTTTTGTAATAAAACGTTCTAAAACCCCGTTCACATTACAACCTATATTACGTGATATAGAGTATCTTGATATCAAATGCCATGCATATTATTACCACTGAAAACTATATGTATAGATGCTGATATAAAGATAGTCTATATCACTTAATATTAGCTGTAGTGTGAACGGGGTGTAAATAAATATTATCGGCCATTGACATTGTATGCTGTTGGCGTGATGGAGAAATTGCGATTTAAATCGTCTGGTAGTATGAATTGTCAAATTTCAAGTAGCTAAAAACACTAATCAAGAAATGATTACAACACTGTTTCTGCGATATGTGCCGGTAACTTTAACATTTTTCGAGAAGATATGTCCGTTCAATTTCAGTCAAAGTTGTCTATGACACCGGAGACAGCGGAGTCCTTATGATTGGGATTCACATTTAACTATTTCAAAGTCCCGGGTTTTATAACGTTTTGATAAGTATTAGGTCGAGCTAAATCCGTTCCAATCTGTATCTGAATTGCTCCAGTGCTACTTGACGTCCGGTATAAGATCTTGTTGTAAGAGGAAACTTATGGACACGGTCGAGGAAGCAATTGAAGGCCTAGAAATTTTGCTTACAAGCATTAAACATGAGCTGGCCTTATTAAATAAAAGCAGTAGTCTATCTGGCAGTGTCGTGGCTATTAAAAATCAGGTTACTTCGTTATTTGACACGACGATGACAGCAACGAAGGAAAATATACATACACCGTTAAAAGTGTTGGCGTCAAAATTATCAACTGACCTGCGCAATATAAACAATAAGCCAACTTAATCAACTGTCTTTAGATACAGCGACTATTCTGCACTATGCATGCGAATTCTATGCTCGGGCTTGATATTATAGACGAGCTAAAATCTTCAGCAAACATAGCATCATTACGGAGTGCCCCAGCTTGGAAATTGAACTAAAGGGTGTTTCGATCAAAATTTGGTCAAACAGTAATGTGTGTGAGTCGATCAAAGTTTTTATTAATAAGTCAAATTCTTTTTCTTTTTCATGTTCAAATCAAAAGGAATACAGGAGAAATATTTAGCTAAGCTTCCTTTTTACCGAATGCGAATTACCGGGCCTTTCGTTTAACACCTGCCATAATATTTTGTACAGTCTCCTTGTCCACTTTATTCGCCGCAGAAGGCCAGTTTGGCTTGAACTGTTTCTCGCTCACAACAGCATTTTGAAGCTTCTTAAGCTTCCGCTTGACGATGGCCGAATATTGTTCGATTGAACGGAGCTCTGACGTGTTGGGAGGTTTCTTGTCGTTGGATACCACTTGAACGTTGTTGGCATCATAGAACTCCATGGGCTTTTTTTCCGTAATGGCAAGATGCCAAATTCGGCCAAAATAGAACGGAACAATTGTGTCGCCACAGGAAAGGCAGAAGACGTTTTTTCAGGCACTCGCTCAGATAATTTTCCTGGTTGACGGTTCCGGTCGCAATGTAAACGTTGCTTTTCAAGCCACAGGTACAGATGGCCTTCCACATCAGATATTTCTTCGCGAACTTGGACCACCTTTTCCCGTCCGGTTGCCGTATACAATTCCTGTCCGGGAAGCTGTTTAAAGTCTACCTCGACGTGAGTTTCATCGTCCTGTACCACGCAATCAAACTGTTTATCGTCGCGATTTGGAGTCACCTCTTTCTTGTTAGTCGACAGTCCAGCTCGTTTTTTAGCTCTATCCACTGTTGAAAGCGCCACTCCCAGCTTCTTTGCGACATCTCGGACGGAGAGGTTGGGATTCCGCTCGAAACAGCGGGCAACCCTTTTTATCGTCGCTGTGGCCTCCAGCTTTCGATTTCCCCCGATCCAGCTTTTCTGGCTGTCGACAAACGTTCACCGAACAATTTTAATACGTTGGTAACAGTTGATTTAGCCACATTCAACAATTTCGCCAACTTGGCATGAGAGTAGTTTGGATTTTCGCCATGCACGTGTAAAATTTTGATGCGTTGCTTCACTTCCTTCGACGACATTTTGATAGCTGAAATGCTAATCTCAAAATCAAAATAGAGGCATGATGCTGCACGCACACATCTTCAAAATGAGGGGTGTGCAACATTTTTTAATGCACGATGAAAGGAAATGCGTCAAGTTTAGCTCGACCAAATTTTGATCGAAACACCCTTTAATGTTATCTCGCAGCGTATAAATTCGGCAAACCTTTTAGAAAGTTAGAACTTTTATGCATCATCACGCATTTTAAGAATTAGGTATTTATTTTATACAGAGAACAATTTATGCTAAGAATAGACCAATCAATAGAATAATGAACATCTATAATGAATATTATGAAATAATTGATGGTACTATGCTAATATGCTGATGCAAATAAAAACATTGCTTTCCTGTACGTTTAACTGAAAATCGTGCCTTAAACAGCTTTTTGAGATTTGAGCAAATTTGGTAAGAAACTAAGATTGCACTTGACAGTTAAAATTTTGCATGGAATTTACTAAGGAGAAAACAAACTTTTCGTTCTTCATTTTTTTACTAGCCACGAGCCCGAGTCCTCTTCGTTGAAACTGGGATACATACCACCACTCCATGCTGACAATATGGAATATCATTTGGTTTTAACCAAAACGCTGATTTCATCAACAAGTGTTACACTTTACACGTTACACTTAGAGATTATGACTTTTTCACGAGACGTAATTCATGATTGTGAAAAGTCTGGGAAAATAAGAAAGATTTCGTGTATATGAAATACATACAGAAATTCGACGAAAGATGTGTTTGATTGAATTTATTATTTCCACCTCTTTCCACTCATTCTTATGTGCTAAAGGACGCTTGCATGTGTCGGTCTCAGGGGACAGAAATGTACATGACAGTTTGATAGTGTGTAGCTAAAGACTTTCTCTGAACTTTAAAGTCTTTGGTAAGTATACTGACGTAAAAAACCGATAGAAATTCATAAGATTTGCCTTATGAAACTGCATGAGCTACCTATATTTTGATTCCATATGGCTTTTGTTCGATGTCACAACTAAGGTATGCACAGCAAAATCTTGCCTAAGCAAAACTCGCAGTATAACATTATTTCTATTTATTTCTAAATCCGAAAAAAATCATCCTAACAAATAATTAATTTATAACCCATTTACATCAAAATATTATTATTCGGACTTGTTATATCCGTATGCTCTAACCTTACATTTGATTCCATCTATTAAGTTCTGCCCAGTGTCCTCAGTCACCTTTCTGGAAGCATTTTCCCATTTTTAGCAAAATCTTTCATAATATTTGCTTCTCCATTCGATTTTCCAAGGCTTCACTTCACAATGGCCCGATATCTTTCAACTGGACGAAGTTCTGTGATGTCCAGAGGATTATGGTCCTTTGGGGTGATGCCTGTTGCTATCCTGGGAGCGGCCAATGTGGCCAATGGTCTTTACTAGTATGGAAAAACCTTATTTATGTAAAATCATGAAGATAGAGCTGTCGCACGGCATGTTTTGGCTTAAAATGTATTTGGCCCCTGCTACAGGTTCCCCCAGGAACGGTTCGTTGGCCCAGAGATGGCCAATATGTCCAAATGTCCACTTCAAGCTTAAGGAAAGCTTTGTGATGAGAAAAGAAGAAGAGAGAGGTGTCGCTCGGCATGTTTTGGACGAAAGAAAGTTCTGGCCGCATCCAGAACCCTTCAGAGGAACCTGTTCCAAGAAAATGGCCATATCTCGGCCATTTTATGGCCGATTTTCGAGTTCAATGCATCACTCGCTTGGGAAATACTTAACGACATCCTGTACAAAGTGTCATCAGAAAGTCGGCTTGTGAAACGCCCCTCCGGAAACCCGAAATATCTCCGGTATCCGGGAACCATGGCCATTCCCGTTATAAATTATAAATAAAAATACATTAATTTCCCCGTCGAAAGCTTCTAAGAGAATCAAAATCGGTCAATATTTCGTAATGTTAGAGCATTTGGCCAAGTTGGCCATATATTTTTCTTTCCTAGTTACAGGGGGTAGGAATACGAAACTAGCGATTTGAAATTGATTCACTGTTGTAGAAACCGTAGGTTCTTCGGATCTAGGGATTGTACAACAGTGAACCAACTTCAAATCGCTAGTTTCATATTTATTGTTGTCGCAACAGTAGGTGGCTGGCGAAAGAGCTGGATCAATTCATTCGCATTCAGTAAGGGACAAACTATTGGAACAAAACCAAGGCAACATGATCTCAATATCATTGCACGCGGAGATGACGAACGTCAGATGAAATGCTCTATCTGCATCTTCAAAGAGCGCAATGAGTTGACAATGTACTTCAGAGAGAAGCTTCCTCATTGTCTATACAAGATTGTGAGTTATTTCCAAAATCGAATTCGGATATACGAGGTGAAAATTATAGGGCAGGAGAAAATAATATACACACTTAAAATTGTTTATAGTATTCGGTAATTTTTTACCGAACTTTCAACGTTCGGTAATCCGATTTACCGGATTTCGGTGAAATTTAACATGAAACATTAATCTGTAAAAAAATTACCGGAAAAATGTAAAATTTTACCGACATCCGTTAAATCGGATTACCGCAGCAGTTGGAAGTTCAGTAAAAAATTACCGAATACTGTAAACAATTTTTAAGTGTGTACACAGTTAGAAAATAACACAGAACTCGGTTCAATTTTCTACCGAACCACATCGGTTGAAGTTCTGTCCGGTTAGAATCCGGAATCACTTATTGTGTTGCAACGGCACGGAAAGTGACCGCTGCAAGAATTTGTTGCGGTTTGTTTATCCTCGGCGTCCACATTCTGTGGTATAAATTTCATGGTGTTTCGTGCAGTGAGTCAAAAGTTATTCCAGATGGAAGCCAAGAGGAGAGAAAAGCACGTCCACGTTGATAATCCAACGTGTTCCACAATAAAAATCGCAAAAACTTTGAAAATCGCCAAATCAACCGTGTATGATGTGCTCAAACGTTTCAGGGAGCGAAAGAGCGTGGATCGAGTGCCTCAAGGTAAGCGTTGTAGTGGAACATATGACCTCAAGCTGAACCAGAAGGTATTGAGATCCGTCAGAGCAAACCCTGGATTATCAGATAATGAAATCGTACAAACATTCGCTGCTGCTGTTCTTATCGAGCTAGCAAGCAACCAAACAGAACGTTGAAGCAAAGTTTCGTCACCAAAACTCGTGTTCGGAAATTGTACCATCAGGTTTTGACAAAGTACCAAGGAAGCCTGCTCATCGACGATGAAACCTACGTCAAAATGGATTTCGGACAGCTTCCTGGCCAAAAGTTCTACATCGCGACGGCACGAGGAGATATTCCTGCGAAGTTTCAGTTTACTTTTCTGGACTTATGTGCCAAAAAAACAGATGATTTGGCAAGGATATGCTGCTACGGAGCAAAAACCAAAGTGTTCGTGACGAATAAGACGATGGACTCGAAGCTGTACAAGGAATAATCCGTCAAAAACCACGTTCTGCCTTTCATTAAAGCCCATAAAGGTCCCGTGAAGCTTTGGCCAGATTTGGCGAGTTGCCACTACAGCCGGGAATTCATCCGGTGGTACCGCGATAATAACGTAGATTTCATAGATAAAAACATAAATCCACCCTACTGCTCGTAGTTCCGGCCCATCGAGAGATTTTGGGCAATAATGAAGCGAAAGCTTAAGAAAAGTATAAAAACGGCTTGGGACGCGACTCAGACCAAAATGTGGATCAAATGTGTCAAGGAACATACATTGATTGTTATGTTATATATTCTCCGTGCGAGGAGTGTCAAAGAAGTTGACTCCGGAGGTGAGTAGCGTTTGATGGGAGGAATAATGTATTAAACTTTTTTGTACGTCAATCCGTTAGCGAGATACAGATGATTTTAATATTCCGAATTCTAAATGGACATAGCTTTATAAAGAAAGCAGCCAGGGTCGACCACAGGGTTCGTTTTGGTTCATGATCCGCTGGATTCCAGCGATGCACGTAGAAGTAAGTCGGTTAAACTCCTGGTCAGAGTTGAAGTCTCTTGATTTAGCAGAAGTCAATTTAGATTTAAATAGCTAACTATCCTTCCTTGGCAAGGATGTTCCGCACCGTTTGAAGGTTGGCGTTGTACCTTCTGGCCACATCTTGGATCCGAAGAACCGGGGTTGGTTTTAACGCACCTCAACACCTTGCTGCGCAGCTGACAATCCTTAGTTTCAGTTTTTTCGTAGGTCCACTGATTCCTTTTCACATTCAGGGGTTCGTTGTTGGTTTTGAGCACTCGAAAAACTGTTGTTTTCGGTATCTTTCGCGCTTTAGTCAGCGCTTTAGTTTCCAGAACCGGATCATTCCGGATATTATAGGTGTTTGTGCACAATATGTTTTATTCTTTCGATTTCCATTTGACGTTATTTCTGAAAGCGATCGATTATTTTGAACAAACTGGCACCAGTAATCTCTATAGAAGTGTAAACAAACCACTGTCAAAGATTTTCTTTTCCCAACACAAAAATCGTACTAGCGGCGCGCGAGGGGCGTACTAGTTTACTTTTAGTAAGTCTTTATATTACACTAGCTGAAACCGGTGAGAGCTTTGTCACGCTTGACTAAGTAGAGGTTCATATTTCTACCAAAACATGCTTTTTACCCGAGAAATACACGTTTTGTGTTTTAGTAACCTGGATAATTTTCATATTTGGTAAAAATTTGTAATTCATTTGTATGGGAGCCCTCACTTGCGGAGGGGGGAGGGGCCTTGAATCACCATAAACACATTCTTACCTTCAAGCCCCCCCCCCCCACATGCCATGTCTCATTTGTATGAGAGCCCCTTCATGAGAGAGAAGGGGTCTCAAACAATCATAAGAAGCTTTCCAGTCCCAAAACCCATGCATACACATTTTCACTCTGATCGGTTCAGAACTTCCCGAGTCTGTAAGGGTCAGACTGACAGACAAAAATTTAGTTTTATATATATAGAGATCCTGGATACAAAACCCCCATATGCCAAATTTGGTTTCATTTGCTTCAAAACGGGGAGGGGGGGGATGGGTCTTGAACTGCCATAGAAACATTTCTTGCCTCCAAAAACCACAACATGTCAAATTTGGTTTCATTTGCTTCATTGGCTTTCGAGTGATGCAGAAAATTGTGTTTCATTTGTATGGGAGTCTTCCCTTCCAGAAGGCGGAGGGGTCTCAATCCACCATAGAAATATTTCTCTCCTTCAAAAACCTCCACCTGCCAAACTTGGTTTCATATACATTATTAGTTCTCGAGTTATGCAAAAATTTGTGTTTCATTTGTATGGGATTCTAGCTTTCAGAAAATTCTACATGAAAAAATTGGTTCCATTTGCTTAATTAGCTCTAGAGTTATGTCAAAACTTCTGTTTCATTTGTATAAGAGCCCCCCCACCCTTTCTTGGGAAAGGAGAGGCCTCAAATCACCATAGAAACATTTCTGCTTTTAAATTCGTTCTAGAGTTATGCAGAAATATGTGTTTCATTTGCATGGGACCTCCCTTCCTTTCAGAGAAGGGAGGGTCCCTAACTATACTATGAACCTTTCCCGATCCCAAAAACTCCTCTATACACAATTTCATGTCGATCGGTTCAGTAGTTTACAAGTCTCTAAGGTTCAGACAGACAGACAGACCCCAACAAACATTCGTGTCGAATAACCGCTTGTTCAAAGAAATTTGGAGAAGTTATTCAGCTTTCTAGAAGAAAAAGCTGAACAAATTCTCCACATTTGCTTGAACAAACAGTTACTAAGTATTAATGTTTGTTGGGACAGACAGACATAAAGTCATCTTTACATACATGATTATAGATGTCATAACATCTAAACATTTAGTCCATATCACGTACGGGGTTTAAAACTTGTCAGAAATATACATGTGAATTGAGGATTGTGCAAAGTAAGGCGGAAATTAGATCCAAAACTCGCTTCCCTTATCATTATTCCGGATATACCAGCGAGCCTCCGGTTTCTCGAAGCATATGTCCGAAATCTTCCTTTGGAGATTTCTATGATTATTCTTAATTGAAGTCTGTTGGTCATCTTTGTGATCATGCTGAATAATTTTGGGTACACAGTGGCCATGGTGGTCCAATTTTGGATGACAATTGCTAACAATTGAATTCAAAAGATGTAAACTGAAAATTTATTTTCGTAAATTAGCGAGTGAAAGTTTCGTGATCATGGATTTTGTACAAAGAACAAATGTCTCGGATATTGTATGAAGCATTCATATTACTTTTTATCTGGTGAAATGCTACTATTGAACCCTTTTGTATAATGCAAGAAATGGATTTTATGAAGACCAGCCTATCGCTGTTTCCCTTTTTTCGTACTCATACATGATGGTGTTGCTGCTGGGATGGGTGGGAATAATTTATTTATACCAAATTGTAGCACTGTCGAGAGTTATAACTTCATACTAATTAATAAAGTATCTTTCCACGAGTAATTATGGCCCAGTGAGATCAACCACGGTTTCTGTAACAGCTCTTCTCAAAAATACAGGATTGAATCACATGTCAGAAACAATAAAAAAATGCTAGACAACTCCACGTGGTTGCGCTTATTTTTCATTCACATTTCGAGTCGATAAAGTAGATCTGTCACTTTCACTTCTTAAAAAAAACACTATCTTAAAAAAACTTTTTGAGCGTATTAGTAGAACGATTGTGATTGCGAAAGTAGGAGAATTTAATATTAACACTTCATTTGATCACTTTTTTATTTTTTATTTTTAAAAGTGATCAAATGAAGTGTTAATTTTAAATTCTCCTAGATATGGCAATCATTCAAGCAACCAGACAGATGTTTCTTTGTAATTTGTGACATTATTCGTAGCTTTTTGTATTATTTTCGTACAATGCACGAATGTTCTTGTAGCGTGTGTATCATTAATTACGAAGGTATCTAATAAAAACAACTAATCAGTTTCGTTGCAGAAAACAACGAAAGGATTCGGACGCTTATTTACGGAAATTAATTTTCAGTGTATGTGTTACGGCAGGACGGTACGCCAGTCCACACAGCGAATGTGGATTAGGCCTCGTGATGAAAGACTTGAACGGATTTCCTGGACAAAAAAAATGACTTCACAGCTCCCACGATTTAAACTCCTGAGCAAAGGATTATAACAAATTGATAACAAGTTCTATAACCAGGTAATCATTTTTTGTTCACTGAATATGTTATCATTCAGGCTGAATAAACAGCCAAAATAACAGAATGAATAACAAAAAAAATACTAGTTGAATATCATAATAACAACTTATTTTGTTATCACTGCGAACATCTTGATAACAAATCCTGTATTGTAAGCAAATTTATTGAAATAGTAACAAATTATGTTATCAATTTGAAATCAAATTCTCATGCTTATAACTGAAAAAAAAATATTTTGAATAAAAGCAAAATTTCTTGTTCAAATATGCTGGATATATTTATAGTTTTACAATTCAGCTTAAAACGTTCATAAAAAATAGTGTTTTCCAAATGATAACATATGATAACAAAATTTGCCAATGGTGATAACTAAATTTGTCATGCGATAACAGCGGAAATCAAAACGATAACTGAGATAACAGAACTTGTTACTTATATGATATCAGCTTGTTATTTTCCTTTGCTAGGGTGGTTCTGCATGATGTCAAAGCTGAATGATTACAAAATCCGAATCTTGGATTAGTTTAGGAAATTCATCTTCTTAATCTGGGACGAAATACCTATGAAGTCGGTGCGTGCCGCTTTTGACGCGTTCGAGAATCGGTTTAAGCTAACTCATAGTCGAGTTATTAGTACACGACACTGAAGAAGTCTGCACATTGTAGACGAAATACGCGTATCTGTCAAGATAAGCAATAAAGGTAGTTAGAATTAAATGGAAAATACTAATTTTTCTTCTCATTTCTAGTTACAGGTATTCCACTAAATAGCTTGCACTTTCTAGGATTGATGCTGGTTAAATGTTCAAAGAGGGGAATCATTCCAAGGTATATGCTATAATCGTCCCCTGTAAATAGTACTTGCAATCAAATATACTCAGAATAAAATATAAGGTATTCTCATTGTTTGGACATGATTTTAAGGGGCATCCGAACTTATTGAACACTGTTCCATGTTAGCATAACATTCTAACATGGAACATTCATTTGATTTATATATGCAGAATTGTATTATGATGATTATATTTTGTTTCGGTTTATTGCGTCTTACCCTAAATGAAGCGCACGCTCCTTACCTTATAGCTAATCCACACGCACTTATTCCTCTGCAAACAGCGTACGTTAAGAGTGTTGTTGATTTTTTTCACGAATAAAGGGGATTTACCCATTGATGGAAAAAAAAGTATGGCATTTAAAATATAACAACTGACCTTTGAGAAAGAAAAAAACTACTCACATCAAAGAAAAAGAAGAGCCGACTCACGGGATGACCATTCAGCGATCTCCGTTTACTTATTCCAACCCCAAAAATATTCCTTTCTGGATCCGACTACTGTTTTGCATTCCGCCACAATTCTAGGGAGACGATGACGGTGATTGTCGTCACGAGCCGGCCGCTCGGAGCTTCTCTCCCTCGGTGCGTCTCTTAGACAAACATCATTGAATGGCATGTTTGATTGTTTTTCAATTTTTTTTTTCAGCAGCTCATTCAGAAGAAGATGGGATCCGCTGCCGGTACTTGCTCGCATGCTATGGCTTTGCAAATGATAATGATGATGATGGGGTTGGGGTTCTGTTGACTAACCCTCGTCGTCGCAGCCGCCCTCGCCGAGCGACCCGGTGTTGGATAAATAGCGGCCTCACAGATTGGCTGGCCCCCAACACATAGGAAGCTGATGATGAGTTTTTTTTTCTCCATTTTGCTGAGATTAAAGTACACTCACACACGAAATCCGTTCCACCGAGTCGGCCGGTCGTAGGCTACTGTTATGAATATGGCTGGCAAATACTTCGGGAGGCTCTTCACGTTTGCACGGGACGGGAGGAAGACTGACAAATTTAAAACCACATCGACTACTTGGATCGTTTACGGACGAGTAATTATATCGAGAGACTCACTCGTGTCAAGTGATGCGATTTCTGTTTTTTGCTGATTGTACTAACCTTGCGATGTTGTCAGTCATCCCATTATCGTTCCGTCAGTGTCGTTTTATTCATTAATCCGAGTTTTTTTTTCCCTTCGTCGAGATTTCCGAGTATCGTGCTGCCAAATGGGTCTATTCTCCTGCAGATTTATGAACGTATAGGTATTCCTATTGGGCCTGGAAATACCAGGATAATTGCTTACTAAAGTTGAGAAACCCGATCGGTTAAACGGAGCGAGCGACTGAAGGCACACCCGCCGCCTCCAGGGAAACACACTATCTCTCGGCCCCGCGCACTGAAACTATCATTATCTATCATTTACTCTATTTAAAAACTAATTACGGACCGATAATAGTCGTCGGCTGTGGTGTGTGCTGCTAGAGCTGACGGTTGTGTGTAGTAGCTGTCACTACACCGTCGTGGACGCACTTGCCTTTGCTGTGCTGGAACGATGACCATTGCGAAGGCCATTGGGATTGACGCCACTCATGTGGCGTGTTCAGTCGTTAGTGGCGTTTTGGGGGGGTACACGTGGAACGAGTTTGTATTCCGGGGGCGAGATAGCTTTATGATGTTGAGTAATTTTTTGATTTGGCAATTCGGGTTCGAAATTGATTAAGTGCCCTTGTCAAAGGGTATGATTGCATAATTATACTACAGGAAGCTTCGGGTTACAAACTATGGATGTACATCAAAACCGAGGTGAATCTAGAAATGTTGGACGTTGGGATAAATCATGCAGAAGCTTATATGAAAAGATATGAATTCAGTATCAATCTAGAATTAACAAATACAAGTACAATACTCAAGCAAATCTACTGATCCCTTGGACGAAATGTGTCGGGTGTTTGAAACTAATTTTATGGCAGCTTTTGAGAACAGACCTGTTGTTCGACGAAATTTTGCTTTACGTGATGTCCCGAGAAACGTCATATTGATATTGATACAGTATCACACCATTTACCGGACATCATGTAACAAAAATGAAACCATCTTCAGACAGTATTTCGTCTATAGTCTTCAAGTAGTGCATCAATTCTCTTGCTAAACTTCTGAGGACAATACTTAATTTAAGCATAGAGCAGTGCAAGTTTCCTGAGACCGGCATTTCGAAAATGGAGATAAGCATATCGGGCCTCGTTGTGTGCGGGGTCCAAAGCTTAATGAAATTTTGGCTGAAGAAATTCTGTTTCATAACCTCGACAAATTCGATTGAATTCACTTAACGCTTCCTACAGGGTGCGGCAGAAAATAATGCGAAAATGTTCAAACTTGAGTATTGGGTTAATTCGTGCAGCTAGTGACTTATTTCTGTCGAAAGTGTATTTGTTTATGTTTACTTTCGCGCTGCATCCAAACATTCTATTTGTTTTATTGCAAATTCGTCAAAATGTTCGCGAAAGAAGTGATCACCCGCTTGTTGCTCGCCCAGAAGAAGCTGAAAGACATTGCCAAGGTGGTAGGGTGCCATTTGGCAACAGTTTACCGCACACAAAAGTCCCTACAGGATGGTCCTAAGCAGCGGAAGCCGGGAAGCGGACGTGCGCGCTTTGCACGTACGAAGAACATGATCAAATCGGTCCGTACAAAAATTGCTCGCAACCCGGTGCGTTCCATAAGAAAACTCTCAAAGGAAGCCAATATGTCGGAGAAATCCATGCGGAGAATCATCAAAGAAGAACTGCATGCATCTTCCAGACCCAGAGTGAAACTTCACTTGATTACGGACCGGGTCAAGGAACTACTAGTGACTCGTTCCAAGAGATTGCTTTCCTTGTTGAGGAAGAAAAAAATGATAATCCTGTTCTCCGACGAAAAGTTTTTCATCATCGATGAAGCACAGACAAATTCAAATTTCAAACCAAACATCCGGCTAGTGTCATGATGTTTGGCTTAGTGGCGTCCAACGGTTTGAAAATACCGCCTGTTTTCATCGATGCTGGAGTCAAAATCAATACCGAAGTGTATATCGGTATTTTAAAGGCCTTAGTGCTTCCTTGGTGAAGACCAACTTCTCCGAGGACCAAAACGTTGTCCTACAGCAGGATGGAGCGTCTTGTCATACGTCCAATCGAACCCAACAATGGTTGAACGATAACATGAAGTTTTGGCCGAAGGATTTGTGCCCCTCTAGAAGTCCAGATCTTAATCCGTTGGATTATTCGATTCGGGCATATGTTGAAGCACGAGCCTGCAAAACATCACACCCTAGTGTGAAAACCCTGAAGTCAACCATAACACGCACATGGCAGTCAATGTCGGAGGACTACGTCCGAAAGGCATGCTCTGGCTTCCGGCGTCGGCTCGAGGATGTTATTAAGAAAAACGGAGGACACATTGAATAATCTTGTTTAAAAGGACTTTATAAAGATGTTGATATTATTGCTTGAATTAGTTGAAAATGGGATTTGAAAGAAATAGAACAAATTTTCACATTTTTTTCTGCCGCACCCTGTATTTTAAAAATTAGAATAAGTACATTGCAAGAACTGTCTGTGCGATAATTTAAAACCGAAGACCAGAAATAAATAAATAAATAAACGCGTCCCCCTATGAGATAGAGAAATCAAATTTAAAATATATGATACTTAGCTATCAGATTTTGAGGCAGTTTTTTTTAAAATAGATCACAAAATCATTCTTGTTTGTGGATCTGCACTGATTATTCCGCAAATATCCGTACTTTAGAATTCCAAGGTGGGAGTACTGGGGTAAACACCTGTGCAGGGATGGTGGACAAAATGTTTTCAGATGTGAAATAGGGCCTGCGACATATTAAACTACATGATTTGGCAAAACTAGGTCACCAGAAGACATTTTGAGGATTTCTGACTCTAATGGCCACTTAAAGAGACACTGTGGGATTCAAATTGCTCCGGAGAAGTGGCAATATTCAAATCTTTTCCAAAACCTGGATTGCAATATATCAAGCATCATGATTTTGCAAAACTTTGACTTCAGAGGTCATTCTAAGGGTGTCTGAGAATACTAGCCACTTTGGCTGGCACTGCGGAATTTTGAGTTCCTCTGGGAAAGTTGTCATAATCAAATCTTTTCCAAAACCTGTCTTGCAAAATATCAAATTTTATGTTTTTGCCGAACTAGGTCTTCGGAGATCTCTGAGGATTTCTCATAATACTGGCCATTTAGAGTAACCCTCCGGAGTCCGAGTTCCTCCGGAAAAAGACCATATTAAAATCGTTGCCAAAACCTGGTTTGCGACACATCAAACTTTATGATTTTTCAAAACTAGGTCATGAAAATACGTTTTGAGGATTTCTGACCTTACTGGCTTTTAGGGAGACCCTGCGGGATTTGAGTTCCTACGGGAAAGTGACCATATTCAAATCTTTTCCAAAACCTGACTTGCGACGTATCAAACTTTATGATTTTTCAAAACTAGGTCTTTGGAGGACATTCCAGAACAAGCCAGGTTTTGGAAAATATTTGAATATGGCCACTTTTTCCGGAGGAACTGGAATCCCGCAGGCCAGAATGGTCAGAAATCCTTCAAAATGTCTTCTGATGACCATTAATTTTGATATACTGCATGTTATGTTTCGCATCTAAAACACATTTCGTCCACCATCCCTGGACAGGTACTTACCCCTGTACTCCCACCTTGGAATCCCAAACTACTTATATTTTCGGAATAATCAGTGCAGATCTACAAATTAGAATAATTTTTTGACCTATTGCAAAAACTGCATCAAATGGAGTATCATTAATTTTAAATTAGATTTTATCTACCTCAGAGTGGTTGGGGACGTACTGTGTTAAGAACAGACCTGTTCCTCGACGAAATCTTACTTTACGTGATGTCCCGAGGAACACCATCAGTATTAGCACCAGCACAAGTTACGGAACATGACATCATCACTGCGTCAAAAAAGCTGAAACCAGCTTCTTCTGCTGGCCAGACGGTGTTCCATCTATAATCTTCAAGTAGTAAAGCAATTCATTTGCTTAACCTCTGGGGACAATATTTAATTTGAGCATAAAGCACTGCAAGTTTCCGAGAACGGCATTCAACAATGGTAAGTCAAGAAGTTTTGAAGATCAATACACTTGGTCCAACGATCTTCCAACTTTGTTGTCCCATCATGTAAGTGACTGTCTGGAAGGCCTGCAAAATACTTCTCTACGACGGCTATAACCTCTTCGTTTGATGAAAAATGCTTTCCACGAATTTTTTGAGGTGTGAGAACAGCCAGAAGTCAGAGGGAGCTAAATCTGGCGAATAGGGTGGATGCTGCTACAATTCGTACCCTTACTCACTGATTTTCGTGATGTTTTTTTGAGCTGTGTGAGCAGGTGCATTTTCTTGATGAAAAGTGATTTTCTTCTTCTACAAACCGGGGTTTTCTTCCCTTTTTTTTTCATCCAACTGGTCCAAAAGATCACAGCAATAATCAGAATTGATTGTCTTACCAGTTTGGAGATAATCTATCAACAAAATTCCTTTTGCATCCCCAAAAACTGACGCTAAAACCTTCTTGGCCAATTTCTAGACACGAACTCGCTTTGAAGTCAAAGTGCTTGGTAAACCACTCCTTAGCCTCTGGTTTTGATTCAGGATCATGGTGGTAGACCCAAATCTTATCCATAGTGATGAATCGACGCAAAAAATCCTTTTCACCTTTCGAAATTGCTCCAAATGTAGCTCAGAAAGTCGTATTCGATCGTATTTTTGTTGCATTGTTAACAAATGCGGCACCCATTGTGCACACAGTTTTTCGAAACCCAAAAAATCGGCCAAAATTTGTCATTTTTTTCCATTTGAGATGCCTATGGTGTTTGCTATCACATCTACAGTGGAACGATAATGATCCAAATCCTGTATTTTCGCCTATGATTTCTGGTATTGATGCGCTTTTGGACGTTCAATCGTCTTCATCGCTTGAACTGCCACGCTTCAACTCCAAAACTCATTGATGAACGATTGGAAGACTCATTCAATACTTTCACCATCTTTGCATGGATCTCAGTAGCCGATTAACTTTCCAAAACAAACAATTAGATCACTGCGCTGATATTCAGATTTTTCCATTGTTAAAAACTACACTGACATGTCAACTTCATATGGCTTGTAAACAAAGAATAACTTGAGAGATCAAAATGAAATGTTGAGTACGTTGTTATGAAATATGAAATATTAAAATGGTGTAGAGAATTTGGCTTTTCTACGCTCAATAGATGTCACTTTCAAATTTTTTGACTAACCGGGGTGAGAATCATTACATTTCGCCTGATCCAACACGGATTCTTGCCGGAAAATTAACCCCGAAAAATTTGATTTAGTTCATAACAGTGCCTACGACATATGGAAAATGGTGGTCAAGTTAACATGGTCTCAATGCGACTTTCGATCATGTGAACCATCAAACATTGCAAGAAAAATTGGAACATCTGGCCGCATCGACTGTTTCGTGATATGGCTGAGACCATACTTGGTCGATCGGTATTGTTTCTGTACCTTTTCAAACTGCTCGGGTGTTTCCACCCTTTTTCGAAATTCAAACTCCAAGTGCTTATCGCGCCTTTTCACCTTTTCCGCGCGCAGTACAAAGGGACGCTTAAAACTTTTCAACACGTTTTTCTCAAAACAGCCTTTTCGGGTTATGCCGGTGATAACTCGAAAACTAATTATTCGATTAAGCTGAAGGTAATGTTTTATTATTAAATATGGAAAATTGTGGGAAAATGGCCGAAAAAAAATGTGGATTTTTTCAAAAAGCCACATAAGGGCAATTTTTTTTACTTTTTGCCAATTTATCTACAAAACTGCAAATGTAATTAATGTTACCTTTTGGATTAGTAGGTTTCAGATCAAAACTGCACGAACCAGGAGAGCCGGCACAAGCATAAAATATAACGACTTCTTCAACGTACCCTAACGGCCGCCATTTTGTTTTAAAAAATTAAAAAACATATTTTGTATACTACTTGGATACACACTTATAATAGTGTGTAGCAAAGCCTCGATTGATTTGAGTAAAAACTTTCTCTTGAAATATGTTTTGAGGTTTTTCTCTCGTTCTTACTGTATATGTCCCCCTGTAACGATCTTTGCTTCATTCTTCCGGCTTGAGACCATTGAAACCGCGTTGACTGCCTCTACTGCGACTTGCTCAAGAGACCGTTGATCCGTAAACCTTGAACAGGAAACCCGTCAACGACTTGCGATCTTACGACACGCCCAGCCCACCGTAGTTGACTAATTTTTAGCAGTGTGGTTTCGCCTCGCCACGTTCCGTCTTCCAGCTGCACTCCTGCAGTAGACTGCGTACGCGGCGCTCCCTCCATTCAAAAAACACAAAGGATGCGTGCGGGTCCTCCAGTAGCATTGGTCTCATGTTTCGTGACCTGTGGCGTGACTACCGGTCTAACCCATGTCTTGTAGATGGCAAACATTAAAGATCGGTAAATCCTTTGTGCGATCTCAGCGCCCGTGCCAGCCAAAGGCTCCTTTGTATCTCTCTGATGGTGTCAGCGTTCTGCGGTCACCAATGCGTTCAGATGTGTAAATTCGCCTATCACCCTCGATTTTCTCAGCTGTCGGAGTCTGAACTCGTGGTGGCAGGCTAACATTGTCATCTTCGTGACCCGCTTCTCTGCTCGCATTTTATCTTTAACACTTTAATGACGAGGCCAATCCCTACTAGTTTTTGGTCTTTAATCTGATACCGA
>JASCZW010001639.1:0-60671 GCA_034211315.2 Aedes japonicus | reverse complement strand
ATAAGCCTTAAGGTTTGGGTGACGTGTCGTTTGAGAACCTGGCCATTACTACTAATTACGAGGTTTCCGTTATCCTCTTCCAGCACTGTATACTATTGTGGATCAAATTTGAAGTCCACCTTAGCTTTACTATGCCGTTTCACAATAACGGTATCGCCTGGTTTTCACGTTTCTTGCCGAGTATTTTGGCTTGCCTTTCTTTAGCGTTAGTGTTTCATCAGCTCTTTTGTACTCCAAAAGAGGAAGCCGGCGTTTAATGTTTCAACCCGACATAACCTCCTGCTACTCCTGTCACAGAACGAGAAGTAGCGTTCGAGAATCTGGTGTTATCACTGGTAGCCACTGCCATTGCTCTATTAGTGAGCTTCATATAATTCTCCACCAACTCGTTCTACTGAGGAAAAAGTGGGGTGGAGAATACGGATAGAACTCTTCTTAGCTTGCAGTATTGTCTTTTATTCAGTACTGTTGAAAGGTGGTCCATTATCGGACCGCATGCATGCTGGAAACCCTTCTCTATGAAATATTTCTATGAAATATTTCTTCCAGGTAGATTTTACTGGACGTACAATAAGGTATCCAGCTAGAACTGAAATGCACCCGTACTTCATATATGGACCATTGAAGTTGAAGACTATTGTTTCTCATACCGCTTGCGGTTTGAATACGCGCTTCTTTGGAGTTTCTGTGAGTCTCCCGTGTATGGCGACGCGTTGGTATACAGGATGGTTCTATCGTGCTCTGAGAAATATCCAAGCGTAGATGTATAGTCCGTAATTTTATGTTACTTGATCGGGCCCCCAGGTCGACGTCTTGGAAGAGGCTACTATCCAAAGAGGGTTTGTTTTTAAAATATGGACTGATGAACGACGCTAAGCCCAAAAAACTGCAAAGCTCCGAACCGGTTGAGGGCCAACGTAACTTTCGTAACTCCTTGATTTTCGCTTCATCCACGAGGAATCCTGTTGCATCCAATTTAGGACCAAGAAACTTGATATGGGTCTTCTCAAATTCGCATTTGGTGTTGTTCTAGTGGTATTTTGAAGCCCTTCAAAAGATCTGGCGAAAATCAGTATATCGTCGATATAGACAATGATGCTTGCCTCACCTTCCAGCCGCCTGCACAGTGAGGGTGATGCGTTTGCCCACTGAGTTTGCACCAGCCTCCAAAGACATGCTTAAAGTGCCTCGAGAGCGGGCATATGTCGTGGAAGTGCAAGGGCCCTGACAGGAGCAACCTATGCCGAAGGTGCGGAGTGAAAAGCCACTAGGCTCAGGACTGCAAACAACCCCCCAAATGCATGACGTGCTCTGGCAAACCAGACGACAAGCACCTTATGGGAGGCACTAAGTGCCTATAAAGAGTAAACCAAGAAGCTAACCACAGTTCAGGTAACCCAACTCAACTTGAACCACTATGAGGCAGCTCAGCAGCTGCTGTGTCAGTCGTGAGTCGAACTGGAAACTGGGTTGCGGCTACGTCCAATACGGCGGCATTGTGGACGACAGGCAAGTTCTGGTTCAGCTGGTTGTGTCTACCTCAAGTTCTGCAGCTGTTACTTGCTGGCAAAATGGTCGATTGACCCATTTTTTTTCAAATGGTTGATCGGATGACAACTGAGCAAACTGGCCCAAACCCGTTGGTATTCGTTGGGGACTTTGAGCGTTTGAGCGCTCGAGTGGAGAAGCCACCTTACTGACTCCAGCGGCCAGATTCTTCTGGAGGGCTATGCTAGGCTCAATGCGGAACTAGCGAACGTAGGTTACAAAAGTACCTACCATAGAAATGAAGCGGAGTCGATATAACTTTCAGCTGACCTGGGCTGCTAGATAATTCAAGGATAGATGATGGCTACACCCACTTGGTGGTTCGTTATTGTATCCACTCCAATCGCCTATAGATAGATGAAGTCCTACTTTGAAGTAGAGACTTTTACAGAGGCGCTTGAGAGGAAACGAATCTTACGCGAAACCCAAAACCGTGCGGTAAACTACTCGTTATGTCAGTTACACAGGCATACGACGCGACCCTGCCTAGGAAGGTCAATCCTAGAAATGGGAAGTTACCCATGCCTTCGTGCAAGACGAAGGATGCAGAGAGCGTGGTCCAACGCTGAAATAATCGAGAGTAGAGGAGTGCTAGTCACCACAAAGGCCGTGCAAAAGAGGGAGATAAAGGCCAGCAAACGAGCATGCTTTGAGGCCGTGTCAGAAGGCCAATGCGGACCCAATGGGGATGGGGTGAGTCCTGTCGGGTAGCAATACCGAACAATCACCAGAGCTGATGCAGGGGACTCTTGCGGAGCCACGACTCACGTTCCAGTATCCCACACCATAACACTGCGCCCCAGGTGAACAACCGTAACAACGTGGGCAATGATAACGGCACCGTGGAGGAAAGGGACGAGGCGACGGTGACGAACGACGAACTCATTGCGATAGCAAAGTCGCCTAAAGTGAACAAAGCAACAGGACCGGATGGTATTCCGAACCTGACCATCAAGACGGCTATCTTGCTGGCTGCCGAACTGTTCAGGATGGTGATGCAAAGATGTCTGTACAAGGGTGTCTTCCCGAACGCCTGGAAAATTCAGACCCTCTTATTGCTACCGAGAACAGGGAATCCACCAGGTGATCAAGCGGTACAAGCGGTCTGTCGCACAACCAGTTTGACTCCATTACGGCAAGTCAAAGTGGATGCCATTCTGTCAGTCACCAAGACGGCTGAAGTGGCAAACCAGCGCAAGAGGCGAGGAGTCTGCTACTGTGCAGAGGTTACCATTGACGTGAGGAACGCGTTCAATAGCGCCAGTTGGGTGGCCATCGCGAACTCGTTTTACCAAGGTTCCTGTACAAGATTCTGGGAAGTTATTTCCAGAATAAGGTCTGTATCCGCAATAATCCGGACACCTCAAAACATGAATAAAACATAAATTTCGCGTTAAATTCCCGTCGTAGTTGTTGATTTCAGATTCATGGGATGTGTTTTAACAATTCGTGAAGACAAAACATAGTTATTCGGTATTTGCATAAAATTTTCGAACTTTGCGCTTAGCTCCGTCCATTAGGGTTTATACAGACTCTTCTGAAATCGTAGAAACCGTCTTTGTTCAAATTTGCTAGAATTGTTTGATGTCTTTGATTCCTTGCTTCTTTCCAGAAAGCTTCCGCTTCATCAGAGCCCAATATCTCTCGATTGGTCGTAGCTCTGGGCAATTTGGCGGGTTTGAGGTTTTTGGCACAATGTTCACTTGATTTGCTTGGTACCACTCCATCACAGTTTTTGCATAGTGGCATGATGCCAAATCGGGACAGAACCAAGGGTTTTCTTTGTGACTTTTGATGAAGGGTAGCAATCGCTTCTGCAGACACTCTTTCTGATAGATCTGCTTGTTGATTGTGCCTGAAGTGACGAAAGATTTACTCTTTTTGCCACACGTGCAAATTGCTTGCCACACAAGGTATTTTTTGGGAAATTTCGATGCCTTTTTCATTCTGAAATGCTCAGCTGTAGCATTTCTGGTCATGGCAGAATAAAAAGCCAGCCTGGAAGCTGCTTGAAATCCTCCAGGACATAAGTTTCATCGTTCATAACAAAGCATGAAATCTTCGTCAAATATTCGCAGTACAAACGTCGAGCCCGTGATTTTGCCTCCAAGTTGTGTTTGTCGTTGCGATATGGAGCTGTTTTTACTTTAAACGACTTAAGTCCCAAACGTTGTTTTGATTTTTGGACAAAACCAGGCGACATCCCTATTTTACGAGCCACCGTTCGAATGGAGAGATTTGGGTTTATCGTTAATATCCTTTTCACCTTTCGGTCCATGGACAGGATCAGCGCGTCCAATGTTTTTTCCACTTCTCTGTTTCCTCTCCACCGTCAAACGTTCCGAAAATGATTTGAGCACATCGTGAACAGTGGATTTAGGCAAATCCAATGTTTTTGCAAGGTCCCGTATTGACAAGTCAGGATTTGCCGTACGCCCATACAAAATTCGCTCGCGCACTTGTTTTTCTTTCGTCGCCATCTTGAATACTAAACATGAAATGTAAACATCAATCATAGTCTTTTTCATCATAGATTCTCAGCTATACCACAGTGAAATTGTTCATTCCTACGTGCAATATTTCAAAAGTTACAATGATTTGAAGGTGTCCGGATTAATGTGGATACAGACCTTAGGATGCTGATGTACAACACAGAGGTGGGTCAGAGGTGGGTCAGAGGTGTGTCCAGATCACCGAAGGCGTCTCGCAAGATTTGATCCTGGGCCCGGTGCTATGGAATACGATGTACGATGAGGTACTACGGCTTAAGTTCCCGAATGGGGTGAAGATCGTCGGGTTCCCATACGACATCACCTTTGAGATATATGATGGATCTATCAAAGAGGTGGAGCTAACGGCTTCGCACTCGATTGGCATTGTGGAGAGCTGGATGAGCTCTAGGAAACTGAAGCTTGCCCATTGCAAGACTTAGGTCACCGTTATCATCAAAGAGGTTCCTGAGGTACTTGGGGGTTATGATCGTCGACACGCTGTTCTTTATCAGTCACGTCGATTACGCTTGCAAGAAAGCCTCAATGACTACATATCAGCTTTATCCCGCATGATGTCAAATAGTTAGGTGATGCAAGGGAGCAAGCGTAAGCTTCTGGCCAGTATCGCCCTGTTCATACTAAGGGGTTATTCATAAACTACGTACACTTTTCTGGTGGCGGGGGGGGATGATTTACGCTCCCTACAAAATTTCCAAAAATTGTATGGTGAAAAATCTACGAGGAAGGAGGGGGCCTAAGATTTTCAAAAAGGAGTCTACGTGGTTTATGAACAGGCCCTAAGGTACTTCGGGTCGGATTGGATGCTTTGTGTACCAAGAGTTACGTAGGTAAGCTCGAGAGTTCACACAGGCTTAGTTGCCTAAGAGTGGTTAGTGCGAATTTTCCTCACTACATATTATGCCAACTCCTGTCATTCTGATGTTATCAGCAAACTTTAGTTAGTTAGACTATTATGGATACGCAATAGTTTTCAATCATTATCATTACGATCTCCCAACATCGAAGCTTTCACAAACTAACGAACTCCTCCACCCACCATCATCCCCATCGATAACGCAGTTATGTAACACTCTCGCCCCTCGGCAAATGGATATTGATTTTTCCATAAATATTTCAAAATGAGATTTATATTTATATTTGTTTTCAGAAACCATCTCCTGCTGCCTGCTCCAGCTCCCCTTTTGTGTTCCAAACAAAGCAAAAAAAAACAAAAACCACTGCGGCAGCTGAGGGTGCGGTCGGTAGCAACATTCAAGTGACAAAACATGGCTTCAAGTGTCGTAATGCTGCGAACATATGCGCGACACGTAATTATCCCTATTTCCCCACACAATCCCCCCCAACAAGCTGGGTACTCGTCTTGTCGCCCACCACAATTCCACCCCCCCTCCAGCAGAGTGTTCCGGCCTCCCGCGCGAGAAGCGTGTGTGATTCCTTTTCATTATTTTATTTGCCCCGCTCTGTTTACGTTCTTCCTCTCCATCGACGACGACGACGACGACGACGACGAGGACGGCTTCGAGGACATTATTGGTTCGAAGAGGTCGAGAGAACCTTTGCGGCTTTTAACCCCCACCTCGTCGTCGCCATCATCATAATACGTGTGATCACGTGCGGTCGGGCGGAATCTAATGTAGGGCGCGGACACGCGTTCGACTCCTGGTCTGGTGCGGTCTGTTCCATGGCAGCTCAAGTAGTGAGAACGACTGCGACGACTGTGACCGTTGTTCTGGGAAGCGTTGTGCCATGAATGTTTTATTATTTCATTAAATTTGAACTGTCAATCAAGCCAAATGTACCTTGAAAACTCCTATCGGAAAACACAAGCCGATGTTTTTTGATAAAATCCTCTATATCTCACACCGCATTCTGCCTCCAGGAGCCTGTCCTAGAAATGCACGATGCACTCGGGTTGCTTTTGTTCGAAAATAACCATGCATGGCTTTCCGTCCGCAGGGTGCAGATCCTGCGCACTTTATTTGCGTGGCATCCCTCTATTTACGGTAGCTCTTCTAATGCAACCGAGCCTGTTTGCGGTTGCATCATACAAGTGGTTTATTATACGACATAAACGAACGTTTGCCATTGCACTGACGGATAACCAGGGCCAATTATATTGCACTGGCATTTTGCACAAACACAAAAGCGAAACGCATTGGCGGGCTGGTGGAATCCCGTTTAATCCTCAAGGGGAACATAACCAACGATTAACTGGTTGCGTCCTCGTCGTCCTCGTCCTCGTCGTTTGCCGGTGGAGTATTTTTCTGGAGTTGCATCGGTTGTTTATTGCTTGCGTGGGTGTGGGTGGGTTCGAAATTGGAAAATGGTTCTCTATCCTCCAGAGCAATCACTTTTTATTATGTTCCGGATTAAGATCCGACCGCTCCGAATACGACAGGCCATTGTTGTTGCCTGTCAGGGGGGATGGGTAAATCGTTTCACTGCGAAGACTATGGGAAATTGTGTCACGAAATGCTCGGAGACAATGCTCTGGCACGGTCGAAGAAAGGATTTGATTTGTGACTGTTTGGCTCAAGGGAGAGCATTCAATCTTGGTGACCCAGATTGTGATTGGTTACAATGGATTTATTTGTCGGATTTACAGAATTGGGAACGCAACTGTCTACTGCGAGACATTTTCCCAATGGGGCCGGTTGACGTAATCGTTAGAGCGGAATACCGGCTAGAGATGGACAGCTGAAGGCAATGGACAAAGGGCCAAGGACTCGTGTTGCTGAATATTGAGATAAATCGTGTCTTGGTGGCTCATTAGGCTTATACGCGACAAAATCTGGACACCCTTAAGTATATCTCTGGAAATACTTCATCAACGAATGAAATATTTTGCAGACTGGTGAACGTAAGTCTGTTATTTGTGTAAAATCGATTTTTGGTAATATTACCAGGGATGCCATATTCACAGACATGTCTGTCAATTTGCAGACTTTTCATTTTTGTTGCGTACTTTTTTAACGATGCAGACATTTCGCAGACATTTTATTTATGTTGCAGACTTTCACAGCCATTTGAAATATTTTTTAAATTTCAAATGAAGGTATTCCCTTAAGTTCGGATTTAAAACGTACGAGGATCTGAACAATATAGTAGTAACGATAAGTAGCTTTGTTGAAATATTTTAAAATATCGTATAACATTTAAAGCAGAAATCTTTGAAGAAACGAAAGCGGTGGGCCACTTGGAGACACAATGGGCCCGGAGATAAGTATCGTGTAGGCCTTTTCCGAGGGTAACATGGAGTCCCTACTCATGGTAGTGTTCAATCCCATGTGAAAAATTACTGTCAAAGCGTTGGTAATATTGATCTTTTGCTATTAAGTCCCAACAAAAGTCAAGGTTTACAACGATTAAAATAAAATTTGAGAAATCTACCGCAAACAAGGCGTTGCTGCGTATTTAAACCAAGAAGCAATCAACTCTTTCTATCAACTAAACCATAAATACAACCCGCATAAAAATAAAAATTTGCTGTTAAATCAAAAATATATTTCGAATGTAAGATATATTACCACATTGTGTGTTATTGTTTTCAAATAAGTTAATCTCGTTTTCAGCATATAACCTCTACATTAACACATCTTGTTAATGTATGCCATATTGTCATTGAATGGTTTTTAATTCGCTTCCCTCAGTCTGGATTACATACCAACTTTTTGGCATAGAGTACAGAAAAAAATATGTTTGTGAAAATTGCCATTTTTTTATGGTAACTAAACATCATTGCCTATTCAACATATTGATATTTGGGCTTTTACCATCTGACATATTGTTAAAACTATACATGAGATTGTAAGTTTATAGTTGTCATGGGATCCCTTCCCCCTTGCCTTCCACGCACTGTGGTAGCTACCCAAGTAACAATTCAAATGCAAATTGGTTTTATTTATGTTTTATGGTAGTTTTATCAAAGCATTATGGAGATCATCTGGTTTTATCAGGGCGTTTTCCAAGTTAAGGTGGTTTTAATTGATTAACAGTTTTTAAGAGTGATTACAGAACACGTGAAGAAACCTTCATAAAACTACATAATTTATAAGTGTAATTCACCTTATAAGTAATTTTATAAGATCATTGAGTCCCCTCTCAAGACATCGATTCGCAACTTTCATAAAACCTGATAAAAGTTTTGACAAAGTTTTATGACATTCTTCTTTAAGATAAATGTATCTTGAAAATGCTGCCATAAAACTCGCTTAGAACCATTTGGTTTCGAATAAGAGCACATACTCTTGAGAAAGAACATTATGTGAAAAATAAACAAACTGGACAATTGACGCCCATAGGTGAAAGAAAATATAAAATAGTGGATCGTTCAAGCGGAAATTCACTAAAAACCTATCCAATACATTGGATCGTCACCGTCACATTTTCTTTGTTAATGATGTGCCTTTTTCACACTGATTTTATGGCTATCTTACGAGAGACTTGTTTACCTTGAGCAATTCAAATAAGTTTTATTCAAGCGTAACTCATCTTTTTCAAGAGTAAAACAAATAAAGATGAACTCATCGCGCTCTTCAAAAAATCTTGTTAGTCTTGTGCAAGAAATATAGGTTTTATTTGCGTTTTATGGTAGCTTTAGATAAAACCATTGGAAAAATGGCGAGCGTGGCTATTCTGGATTCCCTCGGAACGGTAGCCATTTTCATAAGTATGCAACAAAATTCTCATTTTTCCAATGGTACGAACAAACAATGCTGTTTAAAATACGTTTTGGAACATAAAATGGATTGTAGACACAATTTATTCAAGATCTAACAATTGATCAGCCTTGTCACCTAATAGTTGAATTTACAACTATTTATTTTTTATTTTTTAAATGAGTCAATGTTCTAGCAATAATTCAGAGGCGCATTAAAATTTTCGAACTTTTGTGTTATAAAACACCAATAAACTGAAAAAATCATCAATTGCAGCCAAAGCAGATGCATTTATGGTCAATTTAACAATTAATTTACATACGTTTCCACTTTGGAATAGAAATATAGTAGCTTCCACTCAACCATAAACAAAAAAAAAATCTAACACTTCATTTGATCACAATCGTTCTACTAATACGCTCAAAAAAGTTTTTTTTAAAAATAGTGTTTAAAAAAAAGTGAAAGGGAAAAAAAATCCCCATTCAGCAGAACGAATCGAAAAATGGAATCTTCGAAGCATATTTGTGACGGACTGGAAGTGTCCTTAAAGAGGAAAATCATAATACTATCATAACTTGTGGTAGTTTTATCATAGTTTTAAGTATACCTTGAATGTCATTACAAGTATATACCGATAAAACTAGTAGTATGGGCGTTTTGGAACTTAAGAGGGTTTTATGGCTATTTTATCGATGTTATTTAGAATATCTAATTTTATGCGTGGTTTTATCAAATGAGTCTTGAAAACTTCTTCAAGTGTACCTTAAAATTAAATTTGTTACTTGGGTAGGCAAGAGGTTAAAGCAGAAATTGCTGTCCACTCTTAGAGTTGCAAGTTGATAAGAAAGATATTTCCAATTTTCAAACATGTCTAGTCCTATTGAAAACAAAATAAACAGATTGAAATTAATATGGGCATTCTCGTTTGAATACTACTACTTTTGCGATCTTAACATTTGCTCTAAGGCCCAGTCGGTTGCCACTCGATCGTCTAGGCTTAGAGTGGCCATTTTTCTTAACTAAAATGTTACCACCTCTACTTGCCCAAACGTAAAGGGTGATACGGTCAAAATTTGGTCAATATCAACTTGACGTATTTCTTTCAATTTTGCATTTAAAAAACCTGAACACCCCTCATTTTGAAGGTGTGTGTGTGTGTAGAATGTTGCTCTATTTTGATTTTGGAATTCACTCTTCAGTTGTCAAAATGCCGTCCAAGCAAGAAGAGCAGCGTATCAAAATTTTGCTCGCGAATCGCGAAAATCCGAGCTACTCGCACGCAAAGTTGGCAAAATCGCTAAAAGTTGCCAAATCAACCGTTACAAATGTAATTAAAGTGTTTGGGAAACGTTTGTCGACAGCCAGGAAGTCTGGATCGGCGGGAAATCGAAAACCGGAAGCCGCTGAGACGACAAAGAGAGTTGCCGGTAGTTTCAAGCGAAACCCTAACCTATCTCTCCGAGATGCCGCAAATAAGCTGGGTGTATCGTCTACAACCGTGCATCGAGCCAAAAACGAGCCGAACTATCGACTTACAAGAAGGTAGTGACTCCAAATCGCGATGATAAACAAAATACGACGGCCAAAGCGCGATCCCGGAGGCTGTACACGACGATGCTGACGAAGTTTGACTGCGTGGTAATGGACGACGAAACCTACGTCAAAGCCGACTACAAGCAGCTTCCGGGACAGGAGTTTTATACGGCAAAAGGAAGGGAAAGGTTGCAGATATTTTCAAGCACACGAAACTGTCAAAGTTCGCAAAGAAATATCTGGTTTGGCAAGCCATCTGTACCTGTGGCTTGAAAAGCAGCATTTTCATAGCTTCCGGGACCGTCAACCAAGAAATTTACGTGAAAGAGTGTTTGAATAAACGTCTGCTGCCTTTCCTGAAGAAACACGGTTGTTCCGTACTGTTTTGGCCGGATTTGGCATCTTGCCGTTACGGTAAAAAGGCCATGGAGTGGTACGCCACCAACAACGTGCAGGTGGTTCCCAAGCGACAAGAACCCTCCCAACACGCCAGAGCTCCGCCCAGTTGAGAAATACTGGGCTATTGTCAAGCGGAACCTAAAGAAGACCAAAAAGACTGCTAAGGACGAGCAGCAGTTCAAGGCAAACTTGCTTTCTGCGGCGAAGAAGGTGGACAAGGTGGCTGTACAAAATCTGATGGCAGGGGTCAAGCGTAAGGCCCGGCAATTCGGATTTGGAAAAGCGGAAGCCTAACTGAATATTTTTCCTGAATTTTATACTAATTGAACTTGAAAAAGAAATTTAATTTGATTTTTTAAATAAACGATTTCACCGATTTACACGCGTTTTCCCTTGACCAAATTTTGACCGTATCACCCTTTATTTAATTCTTAGTTTTTCCTGATGTTTTCGCATTTCATTTAGCAATTCTATGGTCAATGGAAAATTCAAAAAACCCAACACGCCAATTTTGGTTCCATTTGCTTGATTTGTTCTCAAGTTATGAAGAGATTTGTGTTTCTTTTGTATGAAAGCCTTCCCCTCTTCCAGAAGAGGAAGTCTCAAACAACCATAAGAACCTTCCCACACCCTAAAAACCCCTGCATACACATTTTCACGCCGATCGGTAAGACAGACAGATCTTAATATTTATAAAAACCACATGCCAAATGTGGTTTCATTTACTTGAATAGTTCTCAAGTTATGCAAAAATTTGTGTTTCATTTGTATGAGAGCCAAACCCCCCCCCCCCCCCCCCACTTTAACAGGGGAAGAGGTCTTGAACTACCATAGAAACATTGCTTGCCTCCAAAAACCTCCACATTCCAAATTTGGTTCCATTTGCTTGATTGCGAGTTATGCAGAAATTTGTGTTCCATTTGTTTGAGAGCCCCTCCTCCTCCTCATACGGCGGAAGAGTCTCAAATCACCATAGAAACATTTCTCTCCTTCAAAAACTTCCACATGCCAAATTTGGTTCCATTTCCCTGATTAGTTCTCGAGTTATGCAAGGATTTGCGTTTCATTTGTATGGGATTCTTCCCTTTCAGAAAGTGGAGTGATCTCAAATCAACATAGAATCATTTTTTGTCTTCAAAAACCACCACATACTAAATTTGGTTCTATTTGCTTGATTAGTTCTCGAGTCATGCAGAATATTGTTTTTTTTTGTATCGGAGCCCCCCCACTTTAGGATAGGAAGGGGTCTCAAACCAACATACAAACATTTTTTGTCTTCAAAAACCACCACATGCTAAATTTCGTTCCGTTTGCTTGATTAGTTCCCGAGTTATGCAGAATATTGTGTTTTATTTATTATTTGTATGGAAGCCCCCCCTTTTAGGACAGAGAGGGCTCTCAAGCTACTATAGAAACCTTTCTTGCCTTCAAAAACTCACACATGCTAAGTTTTGGTTTCTTTTGCTTGATTAGTTCTTGGGTTATGTAGAAATGAGTGTTTCATTTGTATGGGAGCCCCCCTTTTCAGAGAAGGGAGGGGTCTCAAACCATCATAAAAACCTTTCCCGGCCCCAAAAACCTCTGCATACAAAATTTCACGCCGATCGGTTCAGTGCTTTTCGAGTCTATTAGGGTCAGACAGAGACAGACAGACAGAAATCCATTTTTATATATATAGATTTATTTGTTTGTTTGTCGCGCTGCTTTTGTCTGACAAGGGTTGTAATTAAGTTGGGAAGTTCTTGTTAAACATTAAAAACAAACTGAACAATTTCAACTGAGTTCCGAGATTTTCAAAAAAGTCCCGAGAATTTAATTGAATTACAGTTAGGTTAGAAGAACTTCTTTGAAATTCTGAGAACTTAGAAAAGCCAATTCCAGAAAATTTAATGAAGTAAAAAACTTTAGTAAGGTTCCAAAGCAGCATGAAAGTCCATTTCAGATAAATTTCTATAAATTCAAAGAATCATGGAATTTTAGAGAAGTCCTCGAGACTCCTCGAGAAGTTAAAGGAACTTCAGAGATGTTCGTAGATCTTCAATGAAGTCCTCGAAATTTCAGATAAATTCATGGAAGGACTTAAGGAATACTGTATTAAATCGCTGTTCATTGAAATATGCATACACGCAAATAATTTTCACCTGACTATAAATGCGTTTGATTTTGCCATGCCTGCGATTGAAGTCAACCATGGTGAGGTTGTTATCAACATGAGGTGTTTCAAATGTTGAAGGCTGTACCATAAACGTAGTAAATTTGATTGAAATATCATGGTAATTTTGAAAATAGTAGGGTAAAATGGTAGTTTTTACAGCAAGACTTTTTCAGTGTAGGACTTTTTTTAAATCTTTGACACCGTGATGGAAATAGTTTCTGAGCAAACTGGTGTATAAAAGACGGAACAATATTTAAACTGTCTGTCATCCTGAAGTCTATGAAAAATATTCAGAGGATTTCCTTAAGATCTTAGATATCCTGGAGGTCTCTGAAATAATTTTTTATCAATCTGGTAATATTTTCACGTAACAACATCAGTTTTTGCTTCTTCGCCGGAGTTCATATGCTTAAGTTTTGCAAGACTAATTATATTTGTGCTTTTGTTCCGATATGCGTGAACTCAGAAATACGAAACATCCTTGATACCTCGAAATTGCATACATTTTCAGTGGATTATCTGCCTCAATGTACACTAACGTTTGCATTTAAAAAAAATGACTTTTTTTCGGATTGTGTTAAATAAAAGCTAAGATAGATAATTGCTTTTGCGAAATTTCCCATGAAAGGTAATCATTTAAGCTAACTTGCAAAAAATTCTACAATCTTTGCGAGCGACCAGTTAACCGGAACATTCGCTATGTACGGACGAAAACATGCTTGTAGGCATGTTTTTGAGTTCTTTTTCGTTTTATTTATCAATTCCTCTTCAGTTTTCGCGACAAAATTGTTGGAGTAGATCTTACGCTTCAAGTTGGCCCAGAAATTCTCGATGGGACGCACCTGAGGGACGTTAAGCGGGTTCGCTGACTTGGGGATTACATCGATATTTGGCCGTTCCATCTCCTCCAACGATCGCTTGAGTAGTGGGCCGACTCCAGATCCGGCCAGAACACCGCGTCTTCGCCCTTATGGAATTTCTTGATGAACGACGCAACTTCCGGCAGGCATTTCGTACTATAAATTTCCCCGTTCATGGCCAGTCCAGAGCGAAAGAAGAGCGGCTGTGACATCCCCATCTCGCTGATTGTCAGCCACAGCAGCACCTTCTTGGGGAACATGGTGTGTGAAATGTACTTCACCTCGGAGCTCACTTCCTTCGTGGGGAAGTAAATTACTAAGTACCCTGCCAGCCGTTGCCATCCAGGGTGAGATAGCCGGAAAAATCTAGTTGACCATCTTATTCGCCGCTGCCGCTGCGTCATTGCCTGCAGATCCGAAACCAGTGGACGCGACTTCCGCTTCCTGACATATATGTTTATGTTCGCCAGAGACTTTTTCACTGTTTGGCACACCCTCAAATTTTCTGTCAAAATAGCATAGCGAATCAAAACAAAATCAAAGATACTAGTACCGAAAGATACCGGTACGCGCAAAAGTGTATTTCCAGGTGTACTTAAGATCTAGGGGTTCTGCAGCAGTGAACCAATTTCAAATCGCTAGTTGCACATTGATTGTTGTTAGCACGGCACTCCACTAGCAGATGATTAACATCTAATTCCGCTCCGTATCCTTGGCATTAGGCTTTACTTCCGTTAAACAGCACCCAAATAATAGCGACGATTCGCAGAAGATTACAGGACCAGAAAGATGCTGGAAGCTGCTCAAGCGACAAGGTGATAGTGAAATTCTGTTTTCGAACGAAAAAATGTTCCTGCTACAGAATCACCAGCGATTTTAGCGATAAACTAGCTGTTCAAAGCACAGACAAACAGACGTCACACTAAGAACAAATTGCCTTACAATACATCGTCATAAATTTAAATTTAGATACGTTAAAACACTAGCGCTATCAGACGGCCACTATGCCCATTTCAATGTCAACCATGTTTGATTGTTTTGCCTTCCGCAACAACTGCCAACGAGCGCGCCCATGAAACAAACGCACACTACTTCAGGCTCGCTTAACTGTCAATCGTTTGTTTTGAAGCAAGCGAAGCAGGTTCGTAGAAAAGTGAAAATTAGTGGAAAGTTGGTTAAAGCCAGTAAATTCAGTGTAGTTTGGAAATTATAGGGTAGATTAAGAACTTGTCCGTTGCACGTAGCGAAACGCCACTGCTCCAGTGAGGTATGCTTCAGAAGAAAATTTCTTCATCGCTAAATTATACCGGTGCTCTTTTGGTTTTCTGATGGAATTCAGTAAGCTGTAGTGCAGCACCGGTTTCTTTCGCACAAGCTCAAACAAACGAGGAAGCCAGTGATTTACTTTTTCTAAGCTGTTTATCGTATTTCGTTTATCGAGCCTAGTTCCTTTTCGTTACTATTTTTCATTGATTTAAGCCTCCATTTAGCTTCTCGTCTTGCTTTTCGATCACTTTTGCTCTTTTCCGTTAGTTTTGGAGAATCGTATGTTGATGGCGCCACTTGCCCGCCTCGAGATTTGATAGTCCGTCAATTTAAGTTTCGTGAAACCTAGACGGGGCGGCGTTGTTTTTTCAACGGTTTGCTTTTAAAAATTTACACAGTAAATTGAAAAAAAAATCGAGCCTTGATGTCTGTTCTCTGTGGTTCAACCACATTCGGTGCTTGCGCTCCAAAGCTTGGTTTCGATTCTTCCTCTAAATAATCAACATCGAGATATTCAACCACCAACACTTGCTCTTCCGTTACATCCTCAGTCAATTCATGATTGAACGGACTGGCAACCCAGCAAACACAGGATCATATATGATAGCGAATAAGAGTGCAAAGTGGAGGCGATATACGTACATATTTTATGCAGTCAAATGGACGCAAGTACGTATAGCGCCTCCACTTTGTACTTATATCCGCTATCATATATACAATTTTGTGTTTGCTGGGAAGGAACCCGATGTCTTGGAATTCAATTTCCGTTTCATGGGAAGGTTCACCAAGAATCTCAGGAATAATGTGCGTAGAAGCAGGTTGCGACGAGATGACATTGCCACGTAACCTAAACAATGATTCTATGTTCATAGTAGATAACACCATATTTAGTTTTTTGCTTACCCTTTCTCAGGGTTGTAACAGTTTTTATAAGCAGTCGAGTTGAAATGGTCAGAGCATAGTTTTCCGCTTTTTTCCGCCTCCATCAAACTCCTTACAAGCTTCCTTGACTGGCCAAATTTCACCTACTGCGCGCATCTAAAGGGCGAACACGAAATTATTGCGACACCGGAAATGTCATGCCAATTTTCTTATAATGTTTAGAATCAAACTAAAATTTTAGGGTAGTTTTATACATATATTTACTTCAAAAATCAAAAGAAAAGTTAATCGATGGAGCCTTGAGTGTAAAATTGAACGCATTTTCGCTTGATGCCTTCCATCAAAGTCTTTACAGTGTCATCCGGTACCAGTTTCTGAGTTTTTTTTCCATTTTCTTAACATGTCCTTCTCGTTTTTGACTGTCTTCTTGCTCTTCCGAAGTTCCCGCTTCATCATTGCCCAGTACTGCTCCACCGGGCGCAGCTCCGGACAGTTTGGCGGATTCATGTCCTTTGGAACAAAATGGACAGAATTGGCCTCATACCACTCCAGGACACTTTTTGAATAGTGGTATGATGCCAAATCTGGCCAAAATAGCGGAGCTGCTGCAAGAACGGCAAAAGGCGCTTCTCGATTTGTAGATCTCGCCATTTACTGTGCCCTTTGTCACGAAAGGCTCACTCCTCAGTCCGCAAGAGCAGATGGCCTGCCAAATGAGATATTTGGAGGCGACCTTCGGCATTTTCTTCTTCTTAAATTTGTCGTCCACATAGAACTTGCTCTTGCCGGTGAAAAACTCCAACCCCGGAATTTGCTTAAAATCGGCTTTTATATACGTTTCGTCGTCCATCACACAGCAGCCATATTTTGTTAGCATCTTCTCGTAGAGCTTCCGTGCCCGAGTTTTAGCCGTCGATTGTTGCCGCTCATCGCGGTTTGGGCAGTTCTGTACCTTGTATGTGTGTAGTCCAGCTCTCTTCTTTGCATTCTGGACGTAGCTCTGCGACATGCCGATCTTTTTAGTCAAATCACGGCTTGAGACGTTGGGGTTTGCTTTAATCATCCGCTTCACCTTTCCCTCCGTCTTTTTGTTCTCCGGTCCCGGTTTTCTTCCAGCTCCTTTGCCGTGGTCCAACGTCAACCGCTCCTGGAACCGCTTCAACACTCTGGAGACGGTTGAATGGTGAATGGTCAACATTTTTCCCAACTGTCGGTGCGACAGGTCAGGAAATTCCAGGTGTTTGGAAAGAATTTGTTCTCTCGACTCGCATTGGTTCACCTCCATTTTCGTTGAATCGAAAAACACGACTTCGAGTTTGACAGCATGTAAACAATACACATCAATGAGAAAGTGTGCAAAATTTGGTTGATTTTTACCCAATGGTAAAAAGTTATGCCCTGTTGAATGTGTCGCAATAATTTCGTGTTCGCCCTTTAACTGACACATATACACAACATAAAAAAACAGGAAAAGATAATTTGTGAATCGAAAAGTTAGAGAAATTGGTCACCCATGATTATATCAGAACCTAACATTCCTCGTTTAAAAATAATTTAAGCAATGGCGAAGTTGTCATAGTGTGCACTAAAAAGTTAATTTTAGTTTATATTACAAAATCGAAGGTCATACTCACAAATCCATTCGTTGTGTTCTGCAACGAATCTGATTTGTACTTATTATGAAGATACATTCGTAATAAATGGCATACGCACAACTGTCAAAAGCACGAAGCCTTTGTTGACACAGAAAGAACATTCGTACATTGTACGTAAACAATACAACTAGCTACGAATATTTGGTAACAAATTAAAAAGAAACGTCTCTCTAGTGGTTGCATGAAGGACTGAAAGATCTACTTTATCGACTCGAAGCGTAATTGACAAAAAATGCAACCCGTGGGGTTGTTCAGCGTTTTCTTTTTTAATGTTTCTGACATGGAATTCGAACCTGATTTTTTTAAAATTACTGATTCTGAAACCGTGGTTGATGTCACTAAGCCATGCTGACTCGTGAGAACATGTTTGATTAATGAGCATGAAGTTATAGCTCTCGACAGCGCTCTTATTTTTATTTTGGGTTGGATAAATTATTCCCGCCCATACCAGCAGCAACACCATCATGCATGAGTACGGTATAAAAGAGAAACAGCGATTGGCTGGTCTTCACGAAGTTCATTTCGTGCATTGTACAAGAAGGTGTAATGATAGCATTTCACCAGATTAAAAGCATTATGAATGTTTCATACAATATACGAGGCATTTGTTCTATGTACAAAATCCTTGCTTACGAAACGCGTGAAAGCTACTTTACGAAAATAAATTTTCAGTGTGTATTCTACCTTGGATCTGTACAATAATGCAAATGCATCCATCCATCCAACTGCAGATCTGCGTGAAATCCAGTCTTTGTGTCATATCCACAACCTGATGTATAATCCACGAGCTCATCACAACCAACCCCACTTCAAACGTCAAATAGATATCAGCTAAGATATCCAGCAACATTCGTTATCAGTCATCAACATACGAAAATGGGCAAAAAATCCGTTACTCACTAAAGTGAACACGTTTCAATTCCCTTCCACATGATTTAAAATCTGAGCGTGTTGGTTTAAAATTCAAAGATAAAGTAAAGCTACGTGTACGGACCAATGGTTTGGTGTATGCCATGGTTTTGGTAGGTATGCCATTCATTTAAATCCTAATTTCAATCCTATAACGTTGTTTGTTCAAACTCCTCTCACTTTGGAGAAAAGTGTGCACACCACTGCTAGAACTTCAGAATCAAAGAGATTTATGTCTTTCTCTTCCATAATCTTATTGAAGAAATGTTTAAAAAAATCATCGTATTGAACTCAAAACTACGAATTTCATGAACTAATTTAAATATACTTTACCTACGACATACATTTTTCATCAAAGCAACACATGAAAACATGTCACAAACGAAACAAATGTGGCGGGGTGCTTCCACTACTCCTACAAAAATGAGGCCTATCTATGTTTTATAGAATGCACTCATTTTCATTCACCACCTAGATTGAAATTAAGTCATCTTTCTCCATTTACAAATCAGATTTCAATATAGCTACTGCAATCCGCCAGCTCATCCATTCCAAGCGCTTCAACATTCATTTGCACACACGTTGAATGGTACAATTTCGGAAAATAACACCTCATCTCAATCTCATTACTACATTCCGACAACTCCGACTACCACCAACATTAGAAATGAAGGTACCTGAGTAATTCTATCCAGCCAGCCTCATCTTCACCCTTCGCTGCTGATCGCAATGACGTCCGTCGTTTAAGGGATGTCACTTCGCCGTCGTCGTCAGTCGCGGTCGGCTTGCTCTTTGACTGTTCGCAACTCTGCCCCCACAGCCGCGGCGAGCGAAGTATTGCGATCGTTGATGAATGATTGTTTAGCTAAAAAGCGCTTTGTTTGGGTTAAGTCCAACGCGCTCTCTGAGATTTTTTTTTTCTATTTTGCTCCCTGTAGGCAGCAGCTTGGCGATTGGTAGGTAAGAAGACCTCCTCAGGTGGGTACCTTACATATGATCTGTCGTGTGGGGTTGCTGGTTGGGAGGGAAGAAGATCTCTCGCTCTCTGCGGTGCACGCCGATGACGATGATGATTCTGGGAAGGCCGCAGCAGCACGTTGTCGGTCCGGAACACAAACACCGAGGTGCAGCAGCCCCCCAATATGCAGGGGTGGTTTTTTGCAAGATTTTGCTCTTTTGGCAGCAGCCTTCCGTTCATCAATGGGTTATGTAGGGGTATGGGTCGGTTTGTTGTATGTAGGTAGGTACATATGCACGAGCGGCCAATAAAGCATCGGGCTTAAGTCAAGTACGGACGTCGTCGTCGTCGTCGGGTGCAAAAAAAAGAACAGACACCGTGCAACAGTAACAACTGGCCGTGTGTAAAAAGAGAGGAGAATTTTTCGGTAGGCTCTCCGTCGTCGTCGTCGTCGTCGTCGTCGTTTTGTTGTAGGCTCCCTCGCCGCACGACGATGACGATCATGGATGATGGTTTTAGCAGCACCCGGGATTTTGAATTACCAACGGGGTCGGGTGCCGGTGGGGTGGGCAATGGAACTGTCGATGGGTTCGGAAGGGGGGCGAGGGGGAGGGGAGGCTCACCACCGAACACACAACAAGAGGCGAGTAAGTTTTAGTTCGTGACTTTCTTCAACCAGTATAAAAAGCGATGAATTTTGCTGAACGATTGTCAGTCTTAGTTTAGTGGTCACATCATTAATTCGATCTGCAAACAGAATCCCAGAACAGAAGTTCTTCGCAACCTTTACTACACTCAACAGTACAACAACAGTCAATTCTAGGCAAAATGTTCCGATTGGTGAGTTGCTGGCATGGTTTAGAACGTGAAGATAGTTAAGATTCGCTGGATGGCGGTGTGAGATAATGTGGCCGAATTAGGGGGATCACGTAGTGAATCAGTGCAAGAAAAGGACTCGCAGTGTTCGGGCGCTCAGAGCCAGTGTGAACTTGAGGACATTAGAATATTGCAAGTGGCTGGAGGAACGGTTTTATTTGAAGGGTATTTGACTTCAGTCGAGAATAATCCAGAAGTTTTGCTGAACGGGTTGAGCAGTATGATGTTATGTGTACAAGTGTCTTTGAAACCAATTGTTTCGAATAACTACCAAATAACTCTGATGTTTACAGGCTAAATGTTGATCGTTCTTCCGAAGTTGAGAAATAGATCCTAGTAACTTATATGAATTCTGCTTTAAGGTTCCCAAGACTTGTCTAAGTCAAAATTTGGATCAAATGTTTGTCGTTGCATCCGTAGGATCAACGTAGTCTTATTAACAGTATTTTTTGCTTAGCAAACAAATAGGGCACAGTTTAAAGATAATACGATCTTTATCATGTTCTGACAAAAAGTCAAAACTGAAGTATATACACAGAAAAAAATAATGAATTTTAACAGGTGGCTAAAATTTCCCCTCGTTTAATTTCGAACCAAAGCAAGCGTGAACAACTTAGTTGTTTACAATCTTACAACATTCTATACAACAGACCTGATTCCAGCGCCATCTGGCTTAAATTTACAGGGCAGATCCCATTAATTTATGCCAAATCTAGTATTCCCTTTATGATCATTAGATAACGCAGAAAATTAAATGTTTCTTTCAAACTGTGTAGAGTATGTGTAAAGGAAATGTTAAGATGCTTTATTTAGGCTCTTGAAATTTAGGCTTTGTAAGATTAGTAACTGTTAACCTTATAATTTGGGTTTAATCATTCAATTGGAGTGTAATCAACTTAGCGTGGAACGAAATAAAAGTTGTAGTAGGCTATGAAAAAATCGCCTCACTTCGTAAGAGTAAACAAAACCAACGCAACGCATTGACATGGGATGCCGTTAAACCCTACTCGCTGAGCTGATTCTACTGATTCTTGTAACGAACTTTGACAGCAACGGGCCAGTAGCAGCATCAACAGGATCTAAAAATTGCTTTAATCAAGATTAAAACAAAAATATCAACACTTTTCAAGCAATTCATGATTCTCAAAACAAACTCTCACAAACTCAGACCATCGCTGGTAGAAGAACGTTTGCACTGCCATATGGTACAGTTGGATATCGTAGGAGTCTTTTGATTCGTGACAAATCAACGTTCACAGTCATTGTTTACCATTGGCTTTTAGGCTCTTATCATGAATTCATCGAGACAAATTATTTTCAAAATCCATCAACTTTTAAGCCAACGCTAATTGGCAAGCACTTTGCCAGTTCTTATTCGAAAATATTCATTATTCCTCAGTTATGCACCTACTGTTCAGTAGTTGTCAGCAACTGCTTACTCCGAAATGTCAGATGAATAGACCTGAATACTAACAACCTTGAATTGGGCAATCGTAAAAATTGCAGTCTGGGGTGCAAAACCACAGCCAACGTCGATCAAATTTAAACCAAATTTTTTGTTTTCGTTCGTTTATTGCACACTCTCTACAGAGTTTACCCAGTTTTGAGTAACTTGAATATTGCTCAGTTTTGGTGGATTATCAAAATCTTTATCCAAACTTTCAGACAGTAAAACATAACCCATTAGTAAGCTTTTGGCATATTTATTTCATTCAACTTCAATACCAGCTTCTTCTGTACGTAAACCCCCTTTTTCTTCATGTCTTCCTCCGAATTGACCTCCTTGCCTGCTTCATAATAGCCCAGTATTTTTCGATGGGCCTTAGTTCCGATGCGTTGGGGGTAGTCATGTCTTTGGGTACAAAAGTGACCCCGTTGGCTTTGTAACACTCCAGGAATTTGAATATTCGCATGAAGCTAGATCTGTGCAGAAGATCGTAGGGCTCTCGTGGTACCTCAACAAAGGAAGCAGACGCTTATCCTTGACGTAGATCTCCCCGTATACAGTCCCGGTAATTACGAACAGCGCAGCCATCAGCAGATCGCTTGCCGAATCATGTATTTTTGGCCAGCTTTGAAAGTTTCTGCTTCCTTACTTCCTCCGGAACATCAAACTTGTGCTGGACGGTGAAAAATATGAGCCCTGGAAGCTGCCGGAAGTCCGCATCTACGCCGCGCCAGCAGCTCATTGGGGCTTCGTCAGCACATCTGGATGTACTGTTTCTGTGCCCGTGACTTTCCCACAGTATTTTGCCGTTCGTCACGATTCGAATCCTTCTGCACTTTCGAATCCTTCTGCACGTTCGTCACGATTCGAATCCTTCTGCACTTATGTGGGCCCTCCCGGTCTTTGGCTCTTTGAACGAAAAACTTGGACAGATTCAACTTTTTTTCCACATCCCTGAACGAAGCATTGGTATTCCGCTTAAACGCTTTCACGACACGCTTGTGATCCTGATCGCTAATTTATTCTGACCACATATCTCCTTCCGTTCGATGCCCAGAGTATTGACATCCTTGAGTACGATTGAAGTAGGAAAATCCACTATCCTGCGTGAATCATACTACAATTCCACTTCCAGTATTACAACCGATTAACATGAAATGTCAAAATAGCTAGCGATTCATTTAGAATTTGTGGAATCCGCACCCATCAACACATGAGCCGGGACCAACTACTTACTTCCCTTCCGAAAGAAGACGTGATCAGCGATTTTTCGCCTCAGAAAATCCCAACGGCGCCGACTGGAATTGATACCAGACCGACTGGGATGAGAAGGAACCGATCTTTTCACTGCACAACCTGCGTTGTCTTATTTCGGTACTTCCTGGGATTCAGGAAATAAATAAGAAATTCAGCTAACGGAAACTAATGGAAATTTTGCCGAGGATGAGCTAACAAACTTAAGTTCGACTGGGATATCAGCAAAAGTTACTGCCAGTTGATCAGCTGTTGAAAATATTGCCGAGGTTGATTTAGTGTACATATACTTGTTCACGAAGGTATTCGGAAGCGGCTACGAAATTTGCTGCAGGTGATTCCTATGATTCACCAGAAACCGCTTATGAAGTCACCACTAAATTCGAAAAAAATTCCGCTAAATGGTCATTTCTCGACAACTTATGCATGTAAACAAAGAATAAACAAAGTTTATTCATCAAATCTTCAAAACTCTAATCACCCCCACACAAACTAGCACCATCATTATGTTTGAGAAATATTGTTCTTTGTGTTGGTGAGAGTGCTAAAATCTTCGAGAAATTCACGTTCGAATCTCTGTTTACCTCTTTGTTTACCAAATCCGTTACGTCGTTTTCAATAACTTATTGAGGTTTATGTTATCCCCTGTAATAAACGAATCAGTTTCTGCCGAATCTTTAGTCGGTTCCTGTTGGAAATTGTCACTGTCAAACCGGTTGGCAACATCCTTAATTTTCTAGATGAGCTAAAAGCTCTTCATTTGGGATATTCTTATGTATGAGACGATTTGCTTGAAGTCCAGTGCTCAACGGCTGGATAGTCATCAAGAAAACTGATAAAGTTTTGGGCTCAGGAAGTACCAGCACATCGGTCACAAGCATAATGATTTGTCCCTAATAGCGTAACTGTCACGAACATAGTCTCAAATATTCTGCCAAAATAATTCCGCGAATCAAAACAAAAACAACTTTTTTACACACTTAGAAAATTTTACAGTATTCGGTAATTTTTTACCGACGAACGTTCTGTAATCCGATATAACGGATTTCGGTAAAGTTTGACAAGTTCCGGTTAATTTTATACCGGAATACTGTAAAATTTCACCGAGATCCGGTTAATTCGGATTACTCAACGATCAGCTGTTGAAAGTTCGGTAAAAAATTTCTAAATTTCAAAATACTGTAAAATGTTCTAAGTGTGTAGTATCGAAAAGCGCAAGAATGTATTGTAAGGTGTACTTGGAACCAAGGGGTTCTACAACAGTGAACCAATTTCAAATCTGTAGTTTCACATTGATTGTTGGATAACTCCAGCCACATGGACGTTTCTGTCTTATTCAGATTTCATAGGTATCTGAACAAGTCTGACGGATCCAAAATTAGGCAAATTCGTTAGGAAGCTATTCGTTACACAGAAGAAAATTTAATGTTCACTCAGGCCTAAACGGGTTAACCAAAAATCAATAGGAAACTCGCGATTTAAAATTGGTTCACTGCTTTAGAGCCCCATTGGTCCCAAGTACAGCATGCACCTTGCACTTTGCAACTTTGCATTCTTGCGCTTTTTGGTACTAGAAGCGTTGTTTTTGTTTTGATACGCAAATGATAGTCGATCGATTATCAAGTCTTTTAGGTAAACGAATTCTATCTGGGCTGCTCTATTAGTTCCCATTAGTTCCAAGTACAACATACACGCCATTTCTAAGCAACCTAAAACTGAGTACGATTAACTCAAATCAGTCAAAAGTATGGTTACTAAAACGTAAATAAAAACAGTTAGGAGTAACACGTGGACAATTAATAAACATCGATGGGTTTTAAGCCAATGTTGACTGCTTGTCATCTTACCACTACACAGAAAAAAAATCTTGTGGTAAAAACTACAATTTTACACGACTTTACCTATTTTCAAAACTACCATGAAATTTTTGTCGAATTTACTTCGTTTACGGTTCAACCTTACATTTGTGGTTAGTCAGAACTCATTTTGGCCATTGTTTGCATTTGTCAGTTAGGTAGGTTATGTAGAAAACAAGTTGCGAGCTCTGCAGAAGCTCTAAAGCAATTTCTTGAAGTTCTCCAAAATTCTAGGTGTTTTGCGACATTCTCTGTGGTTCCACGAACATACATTTAGTTCTCCTTCAAACTTTCCTGAAACTGTTTGCAGAGCATTGGAAGTTTTTAAAACAATGTTTCTAAAGTTCTACGAACTGTTGAAAAGCTCTGTTTGAAAAACCTAGACGCATTTAGCAAAATTAGAGACTTTTCGTTGATATTTTCTCGAAGGCCCTACGGAGTATTCCTAAAGTTTCTTCTGAACTTTAGCCAAGTAAATTTTCAACTTTCTTTTACAACTTCCACTAAGAAACCTGGAACATTTCCGACGTTTCTTTAGAACTTCTTTTAATTTTCACTAAGTCAGCTCGTAACAATGCTAAAGTTACTTCCGGGTATTTCTGAAGTGTTTTAAGAATTTAATTTTGAAATTTTCACAAAGTCACCTTGAAATCTAACTACCTCCAAATATTTCTGGTTAATTGAGCAGTTTTCTTTGAAATTTGCAGAAAGTCACCTTTAAAATTTCGGGAAGTTGCTATAGAAGGTCCTTTCTACATATTAATTATGTAATCTCAAAACATTCCAGCAGTCCCTCTTTTGAATTTTCGCTAAGTCAACTCAGAATATTCCTCGAGAAACATCAGAAAATTCCTAAAGTTACTTTAGAACTTCCTTTGATATTTTCATTAAGATATCTCGGAACATTCTTTAAATTTCTTTGGAATTTTCCTTTGAAATTCCTTTAAAATTTTCACTAAATCAGCTCGGAATATTCCTGAAGTTACTTTGGAACTTTTCTCTGAAAGTTTTATTAAGTTTCCTCGGAATATTGCTAAACATACTTCGGAATTTCCTAAATTTACTATAGAACTTCGCTTCTAAATATTTAGTAAGCCATTTAAGAGCATTCCTAAACTTACTTTGGAATTTCCTTTGAATTTCGCTTGAAATTTTCACTAAATCACCTCGGAATATTTCTGAAGTTACTTACGAATATTTTTGAAGTTCAATCAAACTTTTTCATACAAAAAACTCCTGAAGTTACTACGGAATTTCCTGAAGTTGCTATGAACCATTTTTTGTAAGTCATCTCGGAACATTCCTGAAGTCCCCCTTGCAATTTTCAATAAGTCTCCCCAGAACATTCCTCAAGTAACGTCAAAAAATTCCTAAAGTTACTTTAGACTTTACTGATATTACTATAGAACTTCCCTTCTAAATGTTCAGTAAGTCATTCCGGGGCATTCCTGGACTTACTTTGAATTTTTTCTAAAGTTACTCAAGAAGCTTCCATTGCAGTGTTCACTGAGCCACCTCTGAACATTCCATGAGTTTTTTTTCAGAAATTTCCTGAAGTTGCTTCAAAATTTCCATTTGAAATTATCACTTAGCCACATCGGAGCATTCCTTAAGTAACTTTGGAATTTTTCTCTGAGTTTCAGTTGAAATTGTTATTAAATCACATTAGAATATACCTGAAATAACTTAGGAACATTTCTGAAGTTACATCGAAACTTTTTTATAAAATTTTCACTCGGAAGATTCCTTAAGTTGCTCAACAACTTTCATTCTAAATGTTTGGTAAGTCACTTGGTAACATTCCTGAAGTTACTTTGGAACTTTGCTGAAGTAGCTTCGGAATTTTCCTGAAGTTTCTTTAGAATTTCCTTATAAAATCTTCACTAAGTCACCTCGGAACGTCCCTGAAGTTAGATCGAAACATTCTTGTAGTGCTTTTAAAGCTTCCCTTTCAAATATTCACTAAATTGCCCACGGCAAAAAAATCTAACTCAATTAAAAATTTCACTTAATCACCTCGGAACATTCCTGACGTTACTTCGGAACATTCCTGAAATTGCTTGAGTACTTGTTTTCGAAATTATCACTAAGTCACCTCGGAACACTCCTGAAGTTATGTCGGCACATTCCTTTGAAATTTTCAATAAATCATATTGAAATATTCCTATAGTCACTTCGGAACATTCCTGAAATTAATTTAGAGCTTCCCTTGGAAATGTTCACACTGAAACCAAGGAATATTCTTGAAGTTACATCGAAAATTCTTGATACTTCTGAGCAGACATTAGAACTTCTTTTTTAATTTTTCACAAAGGAATCATGGAATATTCGAAATGTTTAGTAAGTCTTATCGGAGCATTCCTGAAGTTACTTCCGAACTTTCTTGAAATTATTCAAGAATTTTCGTTTGAAATTTTCATCTAGTCATCTCGGAACATTCCTGAAGTTATTTCAGAACATTCGCGAAGTTACTTTAGAACTTCCTTTTGTAATTTTCATTAAGTTGCCTTCGGAACAATCCTGAAGTTAAATCACAACATTCCATCGAAATATTCAATGAGTCAACTCTATATATTCCTGAGGTTGCTTCGGAATATTCCTGAAGTTACTTCAGAACTTCTTTTTGAAATTTTTACAAAAGTATTACGGAACATTCCTAAATTTACATAGGAATTTCCTGAAGTTGCTTTAGAACCTTTCTTTGGAATGTTTAGTAGGGCATATCGGAATATTCCTGAAGTTACTTTCGAAGTACGCTTTTCAAATTTTACTAAGTAATCTCGAAACGTTCCTGAAATTACCCGCGAAGTTAGTAATTCATCTCGGAACATTCCTGAACTTACTTCGGTATTTTCCTCAAGTTACTTCAGAACTTTCCAGAAAGTGCTGCACCTTCTTGAAATTACTCTAGAATTTCCTAAATCACCTCAGAACATTCCTGAAATTACCCGCGAAGTTTCCTTTAAAATTTTCACTACTCTGAAAATGTTCACACTTCCGGAGTTGTTCCACCAAGTCTCTCCGGAACATTTCTGAAGTTATATCATAACCAGTGAATCAAAATTCGCGAATGCATGAATGATGAAGACATTGTCCTAACTTTTCAATGTTGGGACAAAAAATTATGTATCTTTATCATTGTTGCATACTCAACACAATAATGGCAAATTGCATGGCAGTTGAATCAAGATATTAATGTTTCACAACATCCGATTGTTATTTTGGAAAGAGACAAGGCGTTGTTTGTATATTGCTTTGTATGCAACATAAATAAATTCAATAATGTCACATGTTGCATCTACCGAAAAAACTAGAAGGGACAGCCCAATGGGGTTGTACGCAAAGCTGACGTAGGACTACGTAGTGACATTGCAATGTAAGTGCTGTTTTTTATATAATGGCATCGGGTATCATTGAATGGAAGGAAGGTGGTAACACAAAGGCAATGCGAAACAAATTTTACAAAAGGGGACGGGCCTCACTAGTTGCGGCCTGAAATCTAGTTGCGGGAAATGAAATCATCACGCTGTTTGGTTTCGGATGTTAAATTCACATCACCTTATGTAAAAGAAAAAATGCCCTTTTCAGGGACAAAACCCCCAACCAAAGAGAGTCGACATATGGACATATATTTCGTTTGTTGGTTATTAAACATGTTTAGCCATTTACTCCGAGACGCGACCTTTAAAGCTATGCCATGTTGAGCCAGTGCGTGGGAATGTAAATGTTGATGAACGCAAGAGAAACTTCAAATTAACAAACTCTTTAGATGGGCAAATTATGTTGTTCGTCCTGAAAAGGACGGATTTTAGTTGACGGGGAGAACATGGTTCCATTTGAACTTGGGCTTTTCACTCGGTCTTCTTGTACCTGCTGTACAAGAAGACCGAGTGAAAGCAAGTTCAAATGGACAACCTGCTGACAGCCTGAAAAATACATCACTTTGTGAAATGTTCACACCGGAAAAGTTTCATCAGCTCTGCGTCGTTGCGGCTGGCCAGCTGCATGTGACGTGGTATGATTTTGGTCGACGCGTTGTCACGGGTTGGTATTTCCTGCCATCTCGAGCACTTCATCGGCCAGGTATTTCACCACCGCAGCGAAATAGACGAGGGCTCCAGCACCAACGCACTCGGTGTAGAGACCTTCCATAGCAGACAGTGAATGCGAACGAGCGGGAGCTGCAATCCGGTGACGGTGCGTAGCCGAGCACTGACTCAACATCTTTGAGATCGCTGAAAGACTGAAGGAAAATTTCAACGTGTCTCCCTTAAATATGTTTTCCTGATGCATAGGAGCCGTTCCTTACTTAAATATGAAGTCTGTGCTAGCAAGGTACTGTGTATTTGGTAAATTTACTCTGAAAAATCGGCATTATAAGACATCACCTTATATTTGCGTTAATTTCAATAGTTGAATGTTAAAAATCAATAGTTTTTAATATTTAAATCGAAGCGTAGAAAATGTTCCGATCGATTGGTGCAAACATTTTGAAAATCAATCGTGGAATGACTTAGTTATTAACGTTCAAAACCTATATATTTTTCGTGACGCTCCAAATTTTCGCAATGCGAACGTGTACCCCAGTATTGAAAACACAGACGTAGTCCTACGTCAAAAAACAATGTTTAGTTGTATCCCTCTTTCTCTCTCAAAGATTTTGTCGAGTGATAGGAGATAGTTGGTAAAGATGGAAGATCGATACCTACTGCTTTAATGAAAAACAGACGATTTGCAATAAATTTCAGTTTATTCTGTTTACATGAACTAAAGTTTATCATGCATGTTGCTTCAATATCATAAGATAATTAATTTATTCCTAAAAATAATTTGATTTGCAACAGCTATTGTTCATCTTTTCAACTATTCTCCGTTTCAAGCGACATTCCCCTATTTATTGCATACGTTTCATCAAAGCTTTTGCAATCCCGACAAGTGCTGTTCTTCCAATATTCGAGCGATCAGTAATTTACGTTCCTTGTGGCATTTCCTCAGTGCATTTTGTTGCGTTGTGTTGATTAAAAATAATAAAATTTCACATTTGTTAAAGAGGACAAAGAAAATGTGTTCCAAAAAATTCGAAACATATTTCGTTCCGAGAACGGGGATCTTAGTCGTAGCCTGGGTCTTAATTGCAAGTTCAGTCCGTAAACGTTTCTGTTGACAAATTGTTTGCGCCACATCAAGAACTCTCACCCGGAGAGCTGTTGCCGTCTCGAATGAACTAAAACGTCTACAGAGACGTTAATAGAATGAATTAATCTCACCCGGAGAGTTACAATATGTTTCCGGTGGGTATGGGTTACTTTTGAAGATATTATCTAAAATATTTCCAAGCTATCGTGAGACGCATCAAATCACATAAGGATTCGATTACAAGATGAATGGTAGCCATACAGAGTGCTCAGGAGAACGCTGGCCACATCCGGGCATGCTGCGGGTACCTATGGAGATGCGGCTCTGAATCTGAACCAAAACATTCCATGCGACATCTCTAATTACATTTAAATTCGATAATTGCCCAAAACCTTATTGGCATGTTCTTGGTACATCCGGGGAAAAGCCTTCTTTTTTTACTTGGACCAGAACATGTCATGCTACACCCCAAATCACATACAAAATCCAAAATAAGAGCAATAGTGGTAGAATCAAGTGTCAAGAACTACATTGGCCACATCTGGACACGATCTGGGTCAGTGATGGTAAATGTACTGTATTTTGGTGTTTCTCTTCAGCTCAAAACCTAGAATCTACAATTGTATCTGTAGATAATTCAACAATACAAAGTTGCGGTATGCATTCAACCACGTTTATTGAATCTTCTGGAAAGTCAAAAGATATTATGTGGTAATCTTTGATAATATTGGTCATTCTAAGTTTGCCTTGCAGCTGAAAAAGACACAGTTACAATTGGTTCAGCCAAATCGGAACCAAGAGCCTATCGAGAATCATCAGTTTTGTTCGACATATTCTATCATAACTTTCCAACTTCAAGATGCATTCTTGAAGTTTATAACCAATAACCAATTTGAGTGATTCATATCCATAATGTGCCAAAAAAAATATTCTGTGAGAATTTACTATCCAATAAAGTCGGTCGACCTTAAAGAAGATCCACTGAACATGATTGAATACATATCGTATATTTGTATAGCCTTAGAAGCTACAGTTAATATTTCAGTTCCTAATTTTTGAGCTCCAGAACTGTATGGTTGATAAAGAATATCCTACTCAATAAACATGTTTTAAAACGTATCGTAACTATGTGTAGCCGAAAAAGTACAGTTACAATTATAGATCCTATGTTCCGTACTCCAGGACAGGTTGGATGACTTAGAATATCCCGAATTATCTCAAAATGTTGGTTGCTCGTTCATAAGATCCAATGAACATAGTTGAACACATATCGTACATTTACACATCTGAAAAAGCTACAGTTGCAATGGTAGATCCTAATCTATGAACTAATGAACAGCCTGGTATGCCCCAGAACATCCCAGATTTCATCATAATGTTGGTGGACCTTCCAGAAGATCCATTTAATATGGTTGAATACATATCGTAAATTTGAATAGCCGTGAAACTACAGTTACAACTGTTGATCCCAAGATCTGAGCTCCAGGACTGTTTGGATCACCTAGAATATCCCAGATTATCTCATTATGTCTGTTGACCTTCCAGAAGACTCAATTAAAGTGGTCGAATACATATCGTACATTAGTATAGCTGAAAAAGCAACCGTTACAGTGGTAGATCCTAAGTTCTGAACTCCAGGACAGCTTGATTGACCTAGAACATCCCAAATTATCTCATAGTATCAGTTGACCTTTCAAAAGATGCACTCAACTTTATTGATTACATATCGCTAATTTGGATATTTAAAAACCTACAGTTGCAACTGTAGATCCTAAGTTAAGAACTCAAGAACAGTTTGGATTTCCTAGAACATCCCAGTTTATCTCAAAATGTCTGTTGACCATCCAAAAGATTCAGTTAACAAGGTCGAATGCATATCGTAATTGAATCTTCTGGAAAGTATAGCCGAAGAAACTATAGTTACAACTGTAGATTCTAAGTTCTGTACTTCCGGACAGTTTGGACAACCTAGAACATCCCAGATTATCTTATTATATCTGTTGATCTTCCATAAAATTAAATAAATATGGTAGAATAGATATTGTAACTTTGTGTAATCGGAAAAACTATAGTTACATCTGTAGATCCTCTGTACTGAACTTCTTTATGTTCAGGATGTTCTGGGTTGAAAACCAGGCGTTAAACGCACATATTTTTTATTTTGCCCTGATAAAATAGTTAATTTGCAACAAGTTTGCAGAAGATAGTGTTCACTTTTGTTCTGTGTGTGATTTCATACAGGCATTTTTCTTCAGGTGGAAGTCTATCCACAACAAATTTTATAATTATTCAGATCAGTAATTTGTTCGACAGCAACAACTGATTGTCGCTATTTTTCATGTTGCTGATAAAGCATTGTTGCTATCGGTAGTGTGTTGCAATAATGACAAAACGTTATTTTGTCGCTGTTGCAGGAAAACAAGATCGTTGCAATATGTGTGCGAATCACAACATTTTCTTGCAGCAACTTGTCTCTTTCCCATCATCGATGCAACATTTTGTTGTTTTCTTCGTGTTTTGTTGCAATAAATTCAAGCTACAACATATCATTGTTGCATAGTGAGAGAATAACGGGTGTATCACTCGTCAAGGTTATCTTATGTTTTTAGGTACACAAAGAGAATATTTGACACACTGATCATAACAGTTCATTGAGGTTCCAATGAATCAACTCGATATATTCCTGAAGTTGCTTCGGAATATTCCTGAAGTTACTTCGGAACTTCATTTTGAAATTTTTACAAAGGTATTTCGTAAACTTACATAGGAATTTCCTGAAGTTGCTATAAAACTTTTTATCAGAATGTTTAGTAGGGCATATCGGAATATTCCTGAAGTTACTTTAGAAGTTCCGTTTTCAAATTTCACTAAGTAATCTCGGAACATTCCTGAAATTACCCGCGAAGTTAGTAATTCATCTCGGAACATTCCTGAACTTACTTCGGTACTTTTCTCAAGTTACTTCAAACCTTTTCTGAAGTTACTTCTGTAAATGACCTTTTGAAATTTCACTAAGTCACCTCGGAACACTCCTGAAATTCCTCGCGAAGTTCCCTTTAAAATTTTCACTATTCGAAAAATGCCAAAGTTACTTCGGAATAATCCTCTGAAATGTTCACTTAGTCACTTCAGAAAATGTTTGAAGTTACTTCAAATCGTTCCGGAAGTTTCGGCTAGATCCAAGCCGATTCTAACTGGACATATCGAAGCCATTTGCAGCAACTGTCAAAATCGCCGTTTTCCGTTCCGTTTCCGTTATCATTGTGTTTGGGCGGTTACTTTGGAACATTCCTGAAGTTAATATAGAGCTTCTTTTGAAAATGTAAGTATGCGATCTTGAAACATTTCTAAAGTTACTTTAGGATTTCCTTTTGAAGACTTCATTAAGTCATCTCAGAAGATATTTTGGAACATTCCTGAAGTTTCTTACGTACTTAAAAAATAGTTATTCCAATTCAATCGGCTCCTAAATCTAAAATTGAAAAGCTTGGGTCAAACCTCAATTAAATCGAGAGAAAAACCCCATCTCAACGTCAGTCGAACTCGACGCAGCGCAAAACCTTTTTTTTAAGCGCCCAACATGCATTGACCCCGCTTCAAAGTAGCCAACAACAAATAACGCAAACAACTCGCTGTCAGTGAATATATCATAACACTTACCACGCACGATCATGTTCAACAGCTCCCCTACGTGGAGAAGAAATCAGCGCGATCTTCTCCCATAACCTTGCCGCCAGTGACCCAGTGAGACCATCGAAGAAACATGATGCAGTTAATGAGCATCCAAGCAGGCGGGTACTCGAAGATCTCGTTGTCAGCGGCTGCTTGGATATGTTGCCTACATCGCAATGAAAAACAACCGCAAAAACCGGCAATTATTAAACACCGCTCCTAAAGAGCGCTATCAACAGCAAGCGATCTGATGGGCGTAAAATGATGTTTAAGCGCCGAAGACATTAAGCTGGAATTATCAAAATATACATACCGACAAATCCCATGCAAGTGGCTGAAAAACGGGCGTTCATCTGTGGATAATCAATTGATTGGCCTGTTTATGAATTACTCACGTGGAACGGAGCAATTGAAGACAATTATTATTCTTCTCGAACGATGAACGAAGGTGCAGCTATTGCTTCAAAAATTTACCAGCTGACGTTTCCCTACACTGGAACAAATTTCCTATTTAAGTTGCTACAATGTCCTCAAACCCCCCCATATTGCGCCTCATCAAAGTCGAAACGAAAAGTAAACAAAACAGAAATGAGCAATTATCGAGCAATGCAGTCGAGATCCAATCAAAGCCGCGCCGTGAGGCAGAACCCGCCCCATTCCGGCTGTTTCCGCAATGACAACCACAAACACAGCGGCACTTCTCATTGACAGCATTCAATTATCTACTCGAAGTGTGGCGCTTCTGGCTTTCGGTTGTTGTTGTTGTTGTTGTTGTTGTTGTTGTTGTCGTTGTTCAGCTTACTTTAGCACACGTGCTTAGCGAGGAGGAAAGAAGATGATGATCTTGTCTCACGAGGTGAGAAATTGCGCGATTGATCATCACGATGATCACCTGGCATCATTACGGATGAGTGAGTAGGTACTTTGTGAATGTAAACAAACATCACTTTCAAGAATCTATCGCCGCTAACAAGCAAGTTCGAAGGAAGCACCGGACAAAAAATGATGAATATTTTTACCGGCCGATGTCCTTGGAGGCAGCTCGAAACCCGATGCCCATCGACAACTGCTGTATGGTCAATGCCGCGGCGCCATTTATGGCCGCAAACGGGGATTGATTGATTAGGTATCCGTAGTGTTGTAATTTAAGCAATCTTTACTGTCGACGAGTCGTGCCCATCATCCATAGGGGATGGTCGAAGTCGTGATCGAAAAAGCTCCTCCTCCCGCTACTTCGGAACGGGGAGGGGCTGACATGGTGCTCACATGTCGTCGTTAAATGTCAAGGAGCTCCAACAATCGGAGGAGCTGCTTCAATCTTCTAATTGTGCTCTAACGAGAAAAGCGTGAGTCGTTCGTGAACTGATCAGCCGTGAAACCGACTCAGCCAATTATCTCCACAATATACCATCCCATTCCGTTGCACCACGTTTCAGAAATGTTCATCACACTGAATTATCTTCTTTTTTTCATTCCACAGATCATCGTCTCCGCCCTGGCCGCCGTTGCCCTCGCCCAGAACCCAGATGCCGAAGCTCAGATCCTCTCGTCGGACAGCTCCGTGAACCCGGACGGTTCCTACGCCTGGAACTACGAAACCAGCAACGGCATCCGTGCCCAGGAGGAAGGCGTCGGAGGCCAATCGGCACAGGGTAGCGCGTCGTGGACCGACCGGGACGGAACCCCAATTCAGCTGACCTACGTCGCCGATGTCAACGGATTCCAGCCACAAGGTGCCCATCTGCCACGTGAAGGCCCAGCGCCTGCCCATGTCCTGAAGACTCTGGAATTCATCCGGGCCAACCCACCCAAGGATGACCCCAACTTCAACATCCAGGCCCTGGAAGCGGAAATCGCCAGACTGCAAGCCCTTCAGTAAATCACGAGTCCACCAAAACCCCAGTCGCGGGAATCGGAACTCGCAGCGACCTGTGCTCATACTCAAAAACAAACCAATCGCTAGGAAAAAAAAGCAAACCGAAAACCCATGAAACCCGACGAGGAAGAATTTCTTTAAAATTTTGTGTAAATTTGTTGTACATATTCGTTAGTTTATAATTTACCACTTCCCTTCGATGAGCGACACGTCAACTTTTACCCTTTTTACCTTGTTTCTTACTTGTTCTGTTCCAGCAAGCATTTAATGCACTGTTAAACTTGTGACAAACGACATCTCAATGTGCCCATATCGCAACTTAATTACCACAACTTTCCAACCATTTACGTATTTTTTTTTAGTTATTTTGCTTGTTTTGTTTCCGATCAACGAACGCGAACGAGATTAACTTAAGACGTTAAACGTCATTGGATTAAATTGCAACCGATTGAATCGAAAGGTGAAGAATATCATCCCTTCCAAAATAAGATCTGAATTGGAAAAAAAAAAAATGATAATGCGAAAGAACAGAAGAAAAAACAATCAAACTCTTTATAATGACAGAGATCAGAGAAAGAGGGGAGAGGCGAAGATGATATTAGAACAACCACTTTTTTTTTAACTATTATTATTACCTTTTATTATTTCTTAAAAAACAGAAACTCAGCTAAGGATAGGAGAGAAAGTGAGAGAGAAGATACTATCTCAATGGATGACATAACTTGTTCATACAAACAATAAACGATATTACTTTTATAAACCTTAAACACGTGATTGAATTTCCAAATTATCGAAACTCCCTCTTATCGACTCTTGCGCTTTTGGGACTGTCATGTAGAGAGTAATGTGCTCAAGATTTTACGTCAGTAACCACCTCAGGCGTCAAATACACAGAAAAAAATCTTGTAGTAAAAACTACCATTTTATCCGACTATGCCTATCTTTAAAACTACCATGAAATTTCAGTCAAATTTACTACGTTTATGGTAAAACCTTCATCATTTGTGGTATATTTGACAGACCTCATACTGATATCAACCGCACCATGGTAAATCTAATCCCAGGCATGGTAAGATCAAACGCATTTATAGTCAGCTAAAAATTGTTGGTGATTGCGCTTAATTTAACCCTCGAAATGGTAGTTTCTACTGCGGTTTTGTTTTGCGTGTACGCACTGTTAAAGGGTGTCCACGGAATAATTGGATCACGCCAAAAATAACACCCAGAACCGATTATCATTGAAATATACAGGTATAGGAAAAAAAAAATATAATTGTCAAAAAAATTCAAATGCCGAGCTTTCTTCAGAACTCCACCCATAAGAGTTTGTTCAACGCTTGAATCGATGTTTTTTCTCTGTTCTCAAACATGATTTCCACATTTCCGGTTTCAAAGCACAGTATCATGGTTTCGGTTGAAAATCGAACTTATTGACTAGCGACAATCGGTTTTACTCTCGTTCTGTACGCTATACCTTATGTCGGAAGTAATGCGCTGTACAGCGCATCTGATGCGCCATATAGCGCACTACTTCCAACATTAGGTATAACGTACAGAACGAGAGTAAAATCGATTGTCGCTAGTCGATAAATTCGGTTTTCAACTGAAAACCATAATATCTTTCGATTAGTTACAACTCCGATGTGTTTTTGGGGAATTGAGATCCTTCGGCACGGCATTGACTCCATTCTTCTTGTACCATTCCAAAAAGTGATCGGAGAAGTGACAAGAGGCAGAATCCAGCTGAATCCAAAAAAAAATTAAAGGAACGTTATAAGACTGGAAGAACCGGAACAGCCGTTTCTTCGGGTCATTTACGAGTTGCATTTGTGCTTACTCCATTTTCCGCATGAAAAAAAAATCCTCTTGAAATCGTTGAAGAGACTGTATGGACAACCAGAGCAACAAGGTATCGGCTACGCAAACTCCCAAACTGGAACATCTGGAGAGCTTGATCGGCTTTGGCTTGGCCTGCAAAAACCTTTATAGCCATGTTCAGGCCGCTGTCAAATTATTATTTTTTTTAATTTTTCTTAATATTAACTAAGTCTACAGAGTTTTTGGTTTATAAGAGAGCAATGTTTCAGACGGAAATTGGCCTTTGTTGTCTAAGCAAAGAGAGGAGCGATATTTAGACAAAAAATATGTAATTTGATCATCTACATCCAACTTCCTCATTCCGTGACCAAGGAAGAACTTTTTCAATATTTTCATGACTAGCCGTACAGTTCTCTCCGCTGGCCGTTACTCTTGGGTTGATTCGGTGGACTTTTCATCAGCAAGATCCCCTGGTTTTCCAGAAAGGTCTCAAATTTGTCGGAGATGAAAGGTGATCCTCCATCTGTGACCACAGCGTTCGGCAATCCATATAGGGAAGAAAATCTTCAAAAGAACCTTCAAAACCTTCTTGTAATCCGTTCCGTATCGCATCTACGCCAGTTCGATCCACTTGGGGTAAAGCTGTCAATGACCAAAAATAAAACTTTCCGATCAAAATAGAAAAAGTCGACATGGATCCTGATGAAGGGTTTGGTCATTGGAATTCACCGTGAATAGGGAGCCTTTTTGTTGATCGCTGTCATATGATTGAAGGGATTTAGCAATAGGTTATCCCAGGGACCTGGCGGGCTGTCATAACAGATTCAATGTTTGTAAACAATACTGGCATTCTTATCCGTAGTACCGATCGTCAGATGGGCCTTATTCAAATATGGCCCGCGATATGTTGCATACTGTCAAACGATTGTAAATAGGATAGGGTTGCCAGGTCCCTGGGTTATCCCTAATCATAACACAACGGCCTACCCCTCACGCAGTTTACCACAGAGGTAGATAACATCATCAACAAACGAGATAGTGCGCAATCAGCGAGAGAGTGAAGATATGTTATTAGCTTTATATTCTTATCATTGAATCCTAGAGAGTTTAAGCTGTTTAGTGGAATACCTGTAACTAGAAATGAGAAAAAAAATGCGTACTTTCCATTTAATTCTAACCACCTTTGCTAATCTTGAAAGATATGCGTATTTCGTCTACAATGTGCTGACTGCTTCAGTGTCTCGTACTAATAACTCGACTAATAGTGTCTCGGACTAATAACGTTCTAATAGTAGAGTTATTAGTACGAGACACTGAAGAAGTCTGCATATTTTAGACGAAATACGCGCATCTGTCAAGATAAGCAAAGGTACACACTTAGGAAATAAAGCCGAACTCGGTTGAATTTCAACCGAGTTTTCATCTGCTGAACGCTCGGTTGTCTGTTCGGTTCAAATTGGAGCAACCGAGTTCTCGTTAAATTTTTATTTTCTAGCAAACTGTCAAATTTACCGAAAAACTCGGTTGACAAAAATAAATCCAATCAGCAATAACCGAACATCGGTTTACTCAAATGCTACCGAACACTGTCAAACAAACCGACTTTTCTGTTGTAGTTACGGAATTCGGTTCTTTATGGCTGAACTGGAATTTTGTGTTGAAATAGTTTCGAATGTTAGTAATAAAACCAGTTTTGTCCGTTAGGTACATTGTTTATTGAGCCTCATCATTATGAGGCTCATACATTACTCAACGACGTGCATTTTCCTGTTGTTTTTTTTTTTCATTTTCACCTGAAAAAACGACACAGTAGGGAGAATTTTGGCAAAACACATTTCACGCGCACACGGGAGATAAAATGGCTGACGATTTTTCAGGCCTTATCAAGTCTGCTAAAATAACCGAGCTTTTCGGTAGACATATCTGTCGTGGGATTGACTCAAAGAGAAGTGTTTGACGTTTAAGAATATTCAGCGAAGGCTCGGTTCAGTTTACGGAGTTTTTTCGGTTCTCGTGTACCGAACTCTTGAATATCCCTGCTTTACCGTACTGTTCGGTTCATCTTTCATTTTTATCTGTCAAATATATCATATAGTAACCGAAACTCGGGTTTGGTTCTAAAAAGCCACCCGAAAACAGTATATATAAACGATTTATTCGGTTTCTTGTTGGAAACCGATGTGGAACGGTAGAAAATTGAACCGAGTTCGGTGTTATTTTCTAAGTGTGTAGTTGGAATTAAATGGAAATTACTATTTTTTCTTCTCATTTCTAGTTATTCTTATCATTGTTAACCGAACCAATAACAAGCGAATACAAGTTTATTGACAAGAGTCTGTCATTGATTATATCGTTTACACACTCAGATTATTTTACAGAAATCTGTAAAGTTTTACCGAATTCTCTACAGTTGAACGTTCGGTAATCCGATTTTACGTGGAATGGAATACAGTTGGATGTATTGGTCACCAGTGAACCGACCAGTGTGGTCGCACGCCTACTGCGTTGCTACACTCGGAGAAAAAAGTATGGTTCAATCAATAATATTTCATCTAAAAACAACTATATTTATGCATTGATTTTTCGATAACCCATATGCATGATTGTAACAATCATACATTTCAAATTGATTTAACTATTGTATACTTGAATCAACTCCAGTAAAATATGGTTGATTCAACTATACAATGGTTTTGTTGAAAAAATAGATTGTTGATATTTTGACAGTTGGCTACAGTGCCAGTAAATTCAACCATGATTATAGTTGAACCAACTGAATAACAATAGTTGCTTGAATATGCTTGGGGTCAGTTCTTTTTTTTTTTTCTAAATGAGATTTTCGGTTCCGTATTCGGTTGAATGAGAATGCAATTAAATTTATCACATTTGGGACTGATTAATGACCGATTTGATTTATTTTTATTTTTTATTGTTCCGATAATAGTACCATAATAAAAATTATTGATTTAATCTGGTAAATTTTCATGTTATTATATATATATATATATATATATATATATATATATATATATATATATATATATATATATATATATATATATATATATATATATATATATATATATATATATATATATATATATATATATATATATATATATATGTTATTATATGTTATTATATTCATGTTTTCGTAATAGTGGGGGCAGGAGAGCCTCTACTTCTTCATGCTCCCTGATCTTAAGAGTTGAAACATCGTTTTGCTTAAAAAAAATCAAATTCTTGCTACAATGATCGAATTATAAAAAAAAAAACTCACAACTGAAAACCTCCATTGCTGCTCTTTGGATGGTGAATTAAATAATTAAACCAATTCCTCATCCTCCAGTAAGAACTTCCTCGTCGGACGCCATGATGAACTTGAAATGAAAACTACCAGGTTGTTGTTTTTATATTTTTGCATAGTTGCTTCAAGCATACACAATGGTTGGAATTAGAACATTTTTGTTTTGATTTAACCCTATGACAGATGTGTAACAATGATGCCTCTTTTAACTATGAAGTATGGTTGATTCAATTCAAAAATGTCTTTGATCTGAACATATTTTGTGATTGAAATAAAATTGTGTTTATTATAGGCATTTTTTTTCCTCACAAAATCTAGGAATCATGTTCGGCGCAAGACGAATCAGTGGTTTACCGGTGTCAATCTTATCCTGGTATTTGTTTTCTCCTTCAAAGCAGCTCTTGCTACCAAAATCGAAAAATAGAGAAAGAGTCCACGCCCAATTGGTTCAGAGTTTCGATGGCGCAGTTGTTCAAATTGTTGGTGGAGAAGTTTAGTCCGTTGAATGACTTACATTTGAGCTCCGACAAACCTTCTACTCCAAGTCCCAGATAGACCTGGTAGGCCAGCGACGACGGATAAAGATATTGAGCAATCTCTAGATACATTTGCATGTGTTCCCGCTTTGGAGGCACATACTAGGGTTCGCCAATCGATCCTCTCTGCATGAAGTAGGATGAGGACATTTTAGACACTTGATCCCCATTGTTATTGTACAAGGCGCGGAATACGATCTTTTTCCAATTGATGTCGGAGCAAATTGACGGACCTTAAAAAAAAGAATCATGACTTGAACCCAAATTTAAAACAAAATGCACGACGTCTTACCTGATTCACCAGATCTTCTGCCGTGTTCCAAATCTTGCTTTCGGTGACACTTGAATCTGTGGCAATACCTGACGCATCAGCACTTTTCGTCCGAATCTGGAACACCACACTGGTATTAGGAACAGTAGCGGTAAACATTTGGCCGTTACAGTAGCGTGCCTTGCCGCCCTGTTTTTCATGTTTGAAGCAGCAACGACGACTGAGTGACGAATACGCTAAAAAAAGAACAAGTTTGACAGTGTTGCGAGATTTAATTTTACATAAAAACAAAATGCGATAAAGCATCAAAGTCGTGTAATATTTAAAATTTTTTTGCGGAGTTCTTTATGTGCATTGGTTTTCGTGTAATATTTATATTTTTAATATGCGATATACGTTCATGCAACCGATAATTTTTTGGTGATGTAATTTGAAGACCGATATAATATTCCACTAGTGGATGTTATTGTGCATCGTATTTCCGTGATTACATTGGTTTTCAATACGTTAGAATCAATTACGTTGATGTATATTACATTTTTTTTTTGCTGTGTAGGCATCAACTATCAAGATTGTTATTTCAATCCTGCGTCATTTTTTTCCATGCAGTACATTTTGCTTTGCACAGCACTACGCTACCGTAAGACTGAATCAAATTTTCATTCAATGAAGTCAATGTGATACTAAGTGCATCAAAGGGGACGAATGCTCGCTATGGGGTATGGCGGTGGCGGAACTCCCAGCAAAAAACGAACGGACGTCTGCTGTTCATTCATGCACTGCATGAGCTTCACACGGTGCAGTTCCCGAAAGGAACCAGCCCTCATCACTCTAGCGGGATATCCTTCAACTCATCAGGTTGGGTTGGGATGCGGAATCAAGCAGTGTTCGAGCATAATGTTCCTTTCCATAGCGATCTACAACCATCACGATCGCCGTCAACATGAACACGTTTTTCTTGACCTTTGATAGTAACACAGTAGTTACCTTCTGCCGGTCTCGCTGGATGTGGCAGCGGAAAGCACGGAGGATGTGGTATCGTCAATTACAGAAGTCAAATTCACGTTGGTAGATATGCGAGCAGCGTTGCTAGTTCCAGAAGAGCCTGCATTGTCGCCAAATCCCCCATGGAGTAGAGAATGGTGACGTCGCCGGCAAACTCTACATGTAAATTTCGAAGTGCAGATCCTCGAAAAATGGTCACCCCGGAAACAGTTCAGACAGAGCCGATTTGCATTCACCAAGACCAGACGATCAGCTGCCGACATCTTTCCAAATTTTGTACACTGCACCAATGGATGGCGCTGCTCGCTAGCAAAGCACTTGCTCGGATTACCGACTGCCGTTACCGATGACGATTTCGCCGAGTAGGCCTTCGAAGCTGTCGAAACATTAGCGGACGTGACGTATTGCTGAGGAGATTGGGCGTAGTTTACCGAAATTGGCCAACACCAACAGGCTGGGGAATTCTTTGGCCAGTTTTCTTGCTGGTGCTTCAAAAGCGATGGGATTTGATGCAAAGCAATAGGTTGTCCGTGTGCAGTCGGAGCGGTGTTCACAATTGACTACCTTGGGTGGGATCAATTTGTGAATCGGAACGGTCTTACACTTGTTGCTTACTTATTCGTCAAAGCAGCAGCATTAGCAGCAGCAGCAACAAACCAGTGCATATAGTGGAGTAGGAAAATCTTCACAAGATGATGAACAGTTTTCTCTAAGATAACACTTCATTCCAATGTCACTTGGTTAACAATTCATACTAGAGTGATGCACTATGCGTAAAGCACTATCGCTTTTATAATGATATTGACCACATGTTTTTTGTATGGACCCTATTGCGTTCACGAGGCAGCTTTATTTTCACCCCACTCGGTCCGGCAGCACACAAGTTTACCGCTGAGGCACCGAAATCACCGACCTCACTGGCGTTCATCGAATTAGCTGCGCTTTTTGAGGTGCACACACTTCCATTTTCAGACGGTCCACGCTTCTTCTTTTTGCTGCCCTGAGCAACGGGATTCTGTTTCACAGGGATCGATCCTGCCTTTCGCTTTTTTTTAGACATCGTTCTCGATACGACCGGTACTTCGACGCGAACAAACGCTCAGATACAAATAAACTCCTCGTTACTATATCGAGTGAAAACGACCGTACAGCTCAACAATCCAGCAAAGAATGATGAAATCATTGACTTCTTCTTTATTGTTTTTGGCGGGACTTTAACCCTACACAGAGACAAATTTGATAGTCAATTTTACCATTATTGGGGGTAAGGATGACTATTGCAGTATAGTGATTTTGAACCGACTATTATCGTGGTCAAAACGACCATTAAAAATAATCGATTCAACATTTTCCATAATACCGGAATAGTCCTTGTTACCATGATCATAGTCAAGAATGTTAGGAGTGTAAAAGTAGGGGCAATATTTTATCACCCGCGCCACTACGTTACGACCAGTTCGTGCGGTTCGAGCACAGCTACAGAGAGAGAGAAGCAAGAAAACAAAAGAAGAAAAATGCACTCTTCTTAATCCCTTGTAAACAGTTCCGTAATAAACACGTTGTCAATAGTCGGTGCGAGTTATTTATTATTTCCTCGGCATCGCAAGTTCTTCTATAGATACCAGCAATAGACCGGACATAGGTCGTCACGTTGTATCCAAAACGAACATTTCCCATACGATTTGACAGTTGTTTTGGATACATCCATTGTGCCAGAATCACGTTGTCCGGTCTATTACTTGAGTGTCTATAGTTCCCCCGGGTTAATTCCGCCTGCTTTCGGTGTGGGCCTGTCCACTTCGCTACCTGTTGGGTGTCTGCCGGTTTATCCCACAGGTCCCACATTAGGGCCCAGGCCGTGTGAGGGGACAGAAAGTGTTTGTGGAAAAATTGCTTCGTTTCCGGGATTGAGGTTGTGTCGCTTTGCGATCAACCAGCAGCTAACAGTTGAAGCAAATTGGACTGTGTGCGTGTTGTGATTACACGAGTGCGAGCAAGTCAAGAACAAGTTTGATTGTGAGCCGATCGGTGCGAATTCAATTGCGCAGTAGTGAAACAAACATAACTATGTCCGATAAGTTCATGTTTGCACGTTTGAGTAACGTGAATTATCCAGTCTGGAAGAAGCGCATGGAGATGCTTCTGAAGCGCGAAGATTTGTGGTCGATTGTGTCGGAGCCAAAGCCGGAACCGGCTTCCGATGCGTGGGCAAAACGCGACCAGAAAACTCTAGCTACTATCGTTATATACATCGAAGATAGTCAGCTGAATCTAGTTCGGGATGCGGTTACAGCAGCGGATGTGTGGAAAGTGCTGAAGGATTTCCACGAAAAGGCGACAATGACGTCGCGAGTGACATTGCTGCGACGGATTTGCAGCCTCAACATTGCATAGGGAGGAGACATCGAGAAACATCTCTACGATCTCGAAGAGCTTTTTGATCGCCTAGCAACTGCCGGTCAAGCTCTTGAAACATCACTCAAGATTGCGATGATCTATCGTAGTCTGCCTGAGTCGTTTGGTAGTCTGATAACGGCATTGGAAAGCCGACCCGATGCGGACCAGACACTAGAGCTCGTGAAACAAAAGCTACTCGACGAGCACCAGCGCCGTGTGGAGCGTTCAGGGGACACTTCGGAAAAAGCGATGAAGATGCGGAGTAAGGAAAAGGTATGTTACCATTGCCGGAAACTCGGTCATTTTCGGCCCGATTGCCGTTTGTTGAAATCGCAGCAAAAGAGCGATAATGCAGTGAAGACCCCTGGAAGCAAGGCGAAGAAAGCCGTGGAAAAGGATGTTCCGATTTGTTTCGTGGCTGGAGGCAATCGGCGCAGTGGCTGCTGGTACATCGACAGCGGATGTTCGAGTCACATGACTAGTGACAAGGATTTCTTTCGCAAGCTGGATGAAAGTGTGAAGATACAAGTGATCCTCGCCGATGGTTCCGTAACAACTTCAGCTGGTGTTGGTGAAGGTTCGGTAAAGTGTGTGAACGGCGAAGGACAAGTAGTAGACATTCTTTTCACCGAGGTACTGTACATTCCGACTTTGGAAGGTGGCCTTTTTTCGGTCCGAAAGCTAACCCAAAAGGGGTTGAGTGTGAAGTTCGAAGCATCGCGGTGTAGTGTAATGAACGAAGAAAGAAAGTTGGTTGCCATGGCTGAGTTGTGCGGAAATTTGTACATCCTGAAGACGGCAGAGGACGTGCGGCTGAGCACAGAGGCTCGGCACCTGCTGGACTGTCAGCATACTTGGCATCGCCGGTTCGGTCATCGGGATCCGGCTGTACTGGAGCGCATTCAGGAAGAGAATTTCTGTGAAGGTTTCAGTATGCACGATTGCGGGATCAGGCATGTATGCGAGCATTGCCTAGCAGGTAAATTACCCAGACAACCATTTCCCAAGCTAGCACAACATCCTTCTGAACGTGTTCTTGACGTGGTTCATTCGGACATCTGTGGTCCGATGAAGAACGTAACGCCGGGAATGTGCAGGTACTTAATGACCCTCATTGACGACTTTAGTCGTTACACGGTGGTCTGTTTACTCAGACAGAAATCGGACGCAGCGGGCTGTATCAAACGTTACATAGCGTACGTTAAAACGCAGTTCGGTCGAGCACCAAGTGTGATACGTTCTGATGGTGGGGGCGAATACGCAAACAAAGAGTTGAAGGAGTTCTATGGACATGAGGGTATCCAGGCTCAGTTCACCACCGCATATTCTCCACAACAAAGCGGCGTGGCGGAACGTAAAAACCGATCTCTACAAGAGATGGCAACGTGCATGCTGTTGGACGCTGGGTTACCTAAGAAATACTGGGGTGAGGCAATCATGGCCGCTGGATATGTCCAGAATCGGTTACCTTCCCGATCTGTTGAATCAACGCCATATGAGAAGTGGTTTGGCAGAAAACCTTCACTGACGAACCTACGTGTGTTTGGAAGCCCGGCGTATGTGCACGTCCCTGACGTTAAACGAAGCAAGCTTGACAGCAAGGGTCGTAGGTTGTTGTTCGTCGGCTACTGCGATGATAGGAAGGCTTTCAGATTTCTGAATCCGGAGAATGACGACATTACGATCAGCCGGGATGCCAGATTTATCGAGCTGGGAGATGGGTCGCTAACTCGGCGCGATTTGGTCTCTGACTGCAGCGAAATGTTTGTTGAGCTCGATATAGGAAACCATGATCATCGCGAGCCCGAAGAACAGCCAGATGAAGATGATCCTGGACTTCAGGAGGAGTCTGATCCAGAGTTCTACGATCCGGATGAAGATGAAGGCGCAGTTGGTGAACAGCAGGATATTCCGAAGCGAAGTACACGTGGAGTGCTACCTAAACGATTCGAAGATTACGAGGTCGATGCAGCCGTAGCAGTCGAAGGAGAACCCGAAACCTACGAAGAGTCAGTGAACAGTTCTGAGCAGGACTTGTGGAAAGCAGCAATGGCTGAGGAATACGATTCGTTGATGCGGAATGAGACCTGGTCTTTGATGCAGCTAAAAGCCGGTCACGTTCCCATTGGTTGTAAATGGATTTACAAAAAGAAGGGGGACAGCTCTGGCAACGTTTCGCGATTTAAAGCACGTCTTGCAGCCCAACGATTTTCGCAGCGTTTCGGCGTTGATTACGACGCCTTGTTCGCTCCCGTCGCCAGTCAAGCGACGTTGAGAATTCTGTTGACGGTAGCTGGCTTCAAAAAGATGGTAGTACGCCATGTAGACGTCAAGTCGGCGTATCTACATGGACAACTACAGGGCGAAATTTATATGCAGCAACCGAAGGGTTTTATGATTCCAGGAAACGAAGGTCTTGTATGCAGGTTGAAGCGTAGCCTGTACGGCTTGAAGCAGGCTGCAAGGATCTGGAACTCTACGATCAGTGAGTTGCTGAAGGGATTGGGTTTCAATCAGTCCAGATCTGATCCCTGTTTGTTCGTCAAACGTTCGCCAGGAGGTTTCGTCTACTTGTTGCTGCACGTTGATGACATGATCGTCAATGGAATGACCGAGCAGGATGTTGCTGCTATAGAGAGCGGACTGCGGAAGAAGATAACTCTGTCGTCGTTGGGAGAGATTGGTTACTTTCTGGGTATCCGGGTTACGAAGGACAATAACGGATTCTACTGTCTGGATCAAGAAAGCTACATCAAGAAAGTGGCATCACGATTCGGCCTCGAACATGCTAAGGGTTCGAGCGTGCCGATCGACGTCGGGTACTACAGGAGCCGGGAAGGAAGCAGAGATCTGCCAGACAATGACCGTTACCGAAGCCTTGCAGGAGCGCTTCTTTACGTCACAGTTAATACGCGTCCCGACGTATTGAACAGCAAGTGTATCGATATTGTGTAGGAGGATCAGCCAACCGACAGAGGTAGATTGGTGTGAACTGAAGCGTGTGGTCAAGTATCTCCTGAGGACCAGCAGCAGCAAGCTGCGACTATATGCGGACCGTGGTAAACAGTTGTGCTTGACTGGCTACTGTGACGCTGATTGGAGTGGGGATACGAGTGATCGCAAGTCAAATACCGGATATCTGTTCTTGATTGGTGAAGCATCTGTTAGTTGGGCTAGTCGAAAGCAAACCAGCATTTCGCTTTCCAGCATGGAAGCGGAATATGTCGCAGTGTCCGAAGCGTGTTTGGCTGCGGCGGATTTTGGACGAGATTGGAGCAAAGCAGTGCGGTCCTATCGTGTTGTTCGAGGACAATAGGAGCTGCATCGAGTTCGTCGATAAGGAGCGCGTGTCGCGCAGGTCAAAACACATCGACACTCGCATGTTCTACACGAAGGACATGTGCGACAAAGGAGAAGTGATTCTGCGATTCTGTCCTGCAGAGCATATGACAGCCGACATTCTCACGAAACCGTTAGGACCCGTAAAGCAGAAGAAGTTTGCTGAAGCCATGGGGCTGACGGACGACGCGAGCTGTGCCGGAAGTAGAGAAAAATATTGAGGAGGAGTGTTAGCAGTGTAAAAGTAGGGGCAATATTTTATCACCGGCGCCACTACGTTACGACCAGTTCGTGCGGTTCGAGCACAGCTACAGAAGCAAGAAAACAAAAGAAGAAAAATGCACTCTTCTTAATCCCTTGTAAACAGTTCCGTAATAAACACGTTGTCAATAGTCGGTGCGAGTTATTTATTATTTCCTCGGTATTGCAAGTTCCCCCGGGTTAATTCCGTCTGCTTTCGGTGTTGGCCTGTCCACTTCGCTACCTGTTGAGTGTCTGGCAGTTTATCCCACAAAGAATGCCATGAACGTGGTGATTTCGTCCATTTTCATGGTTATTGTAACCATTATATGCAATAGTCATCGTGACCATGATTTAATTGTCGGTATAACGATAGAATTTTTCTCAGAGCAGGGGTCATTCGTTCCGAAAATGCAAAAATGCCTGAAAAGGTTATACGTCAAAAAGTGAATAAAATTTAGGCATTTTTCAGCATGTGAAAGAGATTAGAAACTATGCATTTTTTAAATGTGATTGTGTTAAGGAACTAGTCACTTTATGAAAATAAGATGAATAAGAAACTTAGCGTCAATGTATCAAAACTTCAGGTCTAACTTTTTTGTAATCAACAACATACCGTATCGATTTATCTCAAAGTCCCACACATGCAGATAAAATCCATCAGAGGTAGGAACGTGTTTCTTCTTGCTGGAATTGGATGATTTGCAGAAGAAAGTTTTCAATTCTGGTTATAGGTTAAAGTATCAATAGATATAGATCAATTTAAATGATCGAATTAGTAACCATAATTTAGAAGAAAAATTAGCAACTTCCATTTAAATTCCAACTACCTTGCTTATCTTCGACAGATACGCGTATTCGTCTACAATGTGCAGATTTCTTCAGTGTCTCGTACTAATAACTCGAGTCGAGTTATTAGTACGAGACACTGAAGAAGTCTGCACATTGTAGACGAAATACGCGTATCTGTCGAAGATAAGCAAAGGTAGTTGGAATTAAATGGAGATTACTAATTTTTCTTCTAAATTATAGTTACAATTATTCCACTGAACAGCTCAAACCCTCTACACTGAAATCAAATTTCCAATGTATTTTAAGTGCAGTGATCAGATAAGAGTGATTCGATTCCCTTAAACTTGATTTTATGTGCAGCACTTGAATTGTATTCTATGTCAATTAAATTTAATGGAAAGGCTTATGTTTTCCATGTACATTATAATTTAATATAAATGTTATTTATTTACAACCTATTAACTCTTAACGTAAATTTTCAGTGTATCGACGCATAGTTGAGAACTATTTATACTCGCACATATATTTTACTGCCGCACAGTAAATCAAAAGAAAATTATTCTTAATCAAAATGGCTGAGCAGCGAGCAGAAGAAATAGTTTCGCTTTCAGAACTAACGCTTAAAATCCTCAAGCTCCCGGCTGAGTTGCTGCAATTTTTCGAAGGTAACGCTCATATTTTGATTTTCATCTAACGAAATTGTTCACAATCGTTTTCAAACTCTCAAACAGATCGTGATTACAGCGCTGCGACTCTTGCGACTATTACCAAAGACGAACTTGAGGAAGATTTATCCGAATCAACATTATTGGTGAATATCGATGAAATCTTCCAGCGGATTTTCACTTGGCGGCAAGATACAGTAAGTTTACTTCTCTAATAGCTTGATATAAACTTACAGAAATAAACGTTATTATTTCGTTTAACCAGGGCTTTGAGATTATCAGTTTCACGGAAATAGATGTTCAGGAAGAGTGGACGTACAGTCAAAACACTGTATCAGATCCGGAGCCCGACAGCAGTTGTAGTAATACTCGCGCTAGCGTTATTTTATTGGGAAAAAAATTCGATCCGTATAACATCGCAGTAATAGGCGAGGACAACTCACAAATTTTCAGTGAGGAACCGACTCCGGAGACGGATACCGACGAATATCCGGAAACAACTGATCCGTCAACATGTCAGGACATAAAATCATCAAATAGCAGCGCTTACTCTTCGGACCCTGTACAAACTGCAGAGAATAAACTGTCATCACTATCGCAACAGAAGACTGTTCAATTCTGTCCAAATCAACTCCGATCTCTACTAGAAAGCTCTATCACAGGAAAATCTCTTCTGAAAAGATCCAACCAAGGAACATTTTCCAGCCAAAGTCAGAAAGAGCTTGTTGAGATAATTGCTGAATATCATCTTAGTCTTAGAATCAAAACCACGGAAGACGTACTAGACGAGTACGTCTCGTAAATTGTGATTTTATTCAAGCAGGAAAAAAAGGTACTTATCGTTAAATTTACAAAGTATCAAATTTTCTCGACCGCCATGGGCAAAACATATCATTGTGCTTGCATCTAGAACACGAAGCTGCGGAAACACACTTTTGATATGTTTTATTTTATCTCGCAGGTATCATACTACATTCCCCGGTGTGGCGGTAAGCGGAACCCAGGAGGAAAGATCTATAATAAAATCTTTAACCTTAAACAAAAAAGAGCGGCTCGTGAGAAATTAGAGGAAGCACGTGAATCTAAAAAACTGAAGCCTAGTTCTTTAGTGGCTCTAGATGTAATCGGTGATGAAGCATTGATAAGGCTCCAATTGAACATCCAACCGTGGGCGACAACATTGGAAAAATAGACAGTGAGTTTTAGTAAGAGGAGACATAATCTTCAGAAAATTCTCACTGTCGACACGCTTTTGAAAGAATTTCGTCATTACAAGCAGGAATATGGATATCAGCTTGTGAGTAATGAGAAAAAATAAAATTATATTCTATGTAAGTATTCTAAAAGTTTGTTCGTTATTTTTCAGATCGATGTTGATTTTCGAATGTTGTATGCAACGCAGAATGAAGGGCTAAGTAAATTGGAGCATTCTTTAACCAGACTTATTGCACAGGTGTCTTTGAAATATAAAGATGATCATTCGTCGAAGCTGGTGTCCTTACTCGAAGGAGTTGATGCTACTGAAGGTAAATCTTAAAGAAGGCCTCTCATGAAATGAAATTGTTTTCGCTCGAAAACAATCATCATGTGTTTAATTTGGTGAAATTAACACGAACGAAATTAACATTTTGCGTTTGCTGGTAAAAAATGGCACCCTGCAATACTTTATACTTGCAAACTGGTTTATTCTAACATTAATTTCTACCTAATTGCTTTTTTCTTGATATTAATATCAATCTTTTATCGAAACATGTTTTCAAAAAGGCCTAGGTCGCAAACGTTATAAATGGCTTCTTCTTTTAATTTCTCGTAGTTCAAAGTATATTCATGTAAGCCACTATGCAATTCTTTCGGAAAAAGTAACTCCACACAATCATGGTAGTTGTTTATTTAAGCGAGTTTTCATATTCAATAAATTTACGGAAGAATCCATCATTTACAATTGCGACTTAGGCCCTTTTGAAAACACATTGTTGCAAATAATACAGGAGAGCGCGTTTTGACGTAGGACTACGTCTTTGTTTTCAATACTGGGGTACAGTTTAAACAAATATCTATTGCGACCGTCACGAAATGTGGTCAGGTTTTGAGCGTTAATATCTCAGTCGTTTCTCCACAGATTTACTAAATTTTTGCACCAATCGATCGAAAATATTTCTACGCATCGATTCTTATAATGAAAACTATTGATTTTCAACACCAAACTATTTAAAATAACGCAAAGATAAGGTGGTGTCTTATAATGTCGATTTTTCAGAGTAAATTTACCAAATACACTGTACTTCCTAGCACAGATTTCATATTTAAGTAACGAACGTCTCCTAGGCAGCGACGAAGGTTATCAAACAAGTACAAGTTATCAAATAAGTTTAGTATTTCGGAAGTCGTGGAGCTGTGCAGTGGCGTAGTAGCGCCACTAAATCCGTTCTTTTCAGGACGACCAAATCAGTTTACCAACTAAAGAGTTTGGTTGAATTTTTCTATTGTGCTGTTTGCAATTCAATTACCGCGTCACGGCTGAACATGGCATGCACTAAACGTCGCGTCCCCGATTATATTATCACAAAACGATGAACAACTAACGAACGAAAGTCTAGAAGGGATAATTCGAGCCAAACTGCAACACATCAGAGACCGACCATGTGGTGGAGTTCGCCATTGTTCCTAGTTATGCGTACCGGATTTGTTGCTGTTGGTGGGAAACAAATTAGGCATATTTCTGGTGAGAAAATCATCAGTCTAGCGTGCACTAATTCAAACTAATTATTGTGGCGCAATAACAGAAGTTCGTCCCTTTGATGCAATTTGTATCACATTGCCTTCGTTGGTACCGCCTTCTTTGTGCAATAGCATCCGACGCCATGACATACCAGCTCTTAGCTGAAATTTTGACTCAGTCTTACAACAGTCGTGGAGCTGTGCAGTGGCTGTTCGCACGCAGTTAGCGGCAGCAAGCACCTTGGATGGTGCACTGGCGAGCAAGTCAGTTGCACACACTCCCGCTTCTTTCACTCAATTTTTGAGTACAATTGTATGTTATCTCTTTTTCCCTCAAGGATGATGTTACTCAATTTTCGTTAAACTGTGGATCAACTCAATTTTTGATTAGATCCACTTCTTACGAAAATTGAGTAACATTTCCGTGAGAGAAAAAGATATAGCATATAATTGTACTCAAAAATTGAGTAAAGTGAAGCGGGAGTGCATAGAACCGTTGATACAGTTGGCTTTTGGTGCCGATGCTCCCGTCAACCTCGCTGAGAGAGACATGGCTGCTGAAGCCTACGAGCTGGCGGGAAAAAGCCACCCGAGACCAGACAAACAACCCTAGGGGAATTGCAAACTATTTCTCCTCGTCAATTAAATCCGTCCTTTTCAGGACGACCAAATCAGTTTATTAACTTAAGAGTTTGTTTAGTTGAATTTTTCTTTTGTCGGTTTGTAGTTCAATTACCGCGTCACGGCTGAAAATAGCATTCATTAAACACCGCGTCCCGGAGTATATCATTAAACCGTTGAACAGCAATCGAAAGAAATTTTAGAAGGGATATTTCGAGCCGAATTGTGACACGTCAATGACTGACTATGTGGTTTAGTTCGTTTTAGTTCCTAGTTATGCATAGCGGATTAGTTGCTGGCAGTGGCTAACAAATTAGGAAAATTTCTGTTAAGAAAATCATCCGCTAGCGTGCACTTATTAAAACTAATTATTGTGGCGCAATAACTGAAGTTCGTCCCCTTTGATGCAATTAGTATCACATTGACTTCGTTGAATGAAAATTTGATTCAGTCTTACGGTAGTTGTAGTGCTGTGCAGATCAAAATGTGCTGTAGCAGCGCAGTAGGCGTGCGACCATACTGGAGGATGCACTGGCGAGCAGTCGTTATCCAGAGAAGTTGGTGCAGTTGGCTGTTTGGGCCGATGCTCCCGGCAACCTCGCTGAGAGAAATAAGGCTGCTTAAGCCTACGAGTTGATGGGAAAAAGCCGCCCGTGACAACAACGGGACAAGAATCATCCCACGTCACCTGCAGATGGCCACCCGCACCGACGAGGAGGTGAACCAAGAATACCAGGAAGAAACCCCAAGTTAAACCGTGAACAATGTTTCTCCCCCGTCAACTATATCCGTCCTTTTCAGTACGACCAAATCAGTTTGCTTATTGAAGAGTTTGTTTGGTTGAATATTTCTTTTGTGCTGTTTGAAATTTCAGTCATTCGATAGGAATCAAATAATTTTGAGAATGTCCAACTAAAATGTCGGAGCATAGCATAGAAAATACAACTAGGGCCGTATCATTATTAAAACCAAACGGTCCTTTTAGGGCCATCAAATGCAATCTAAAGAGCTAACAATATAATTTTCTTACATATTCACCTCCCAATGCTGTTCTATCGTTCAGTTAGCACTATTTCGACCCAGACGTCTATCGGCAATAATAGACTTTGAATTCCCAAACAGACCACAATCATCTACAGCGCAATAAGGATAATGATTTTCAGGTGGTCGCTCATATCAACACAATATGCTCTTATGGTGCATTCTCGCTTCACCATCTCGGAAGGCAAACAGTGAAGCATTTTAACCCGACACTGTCGTTTCCTCCAAAGCAATAAGCATTATGAACAGCTTCGTAAATGACATTTCCGAGCGGACTGAAATCGTAGCTGCCCGAATAACTTAAATCAATTGGCAGATGACCCTGACGTCTCTGGAAATTCAAACCGCCTTTTGATCATGCTGTCGAGAGAGCTAGCCAAACACGAGGTTTTAGAGCGGAACCGAAGCCATGATCAAGTAAACCAGCTTCATGGCGAAATGAGGCGGTGTTAGTAGCTGTTCCTCGAACTCAAAAATGGCCCTTTTCAGGGCCAACAAAACAACTGGAAAAGAAAGTTAACATGTGTTTGGAAATGCTGAAAGCTGGGTTTTGGGGGTGGTTGATTGAAGTGTTTTAGCCCATTGGGTTCTTCAGCTTTGTTTAATTTTATGTTTTTGATGTGTTTAAAGTGTTTATGTTTTACATGAAATTTTCAGTTCAGCCTTTGGGGCATTGTTTGTTAAAATTTGATAACCTATGTATGAATTTAGATACCAAGACAGGCTATGTCAAATATTTAAGGTTGTAGTGCGAAATTTTTAGTGTACGGGAATTCGATTTCGAACGAAACAAATTTCAGCCACTCTTTAAACAATCAAGCGATCTAGATTGCACATTGCTTCGTAGTCCTACGTCAACTTTGCGTACAACCCCATTGGGCTGTCCCTTCTAGTTTTTACCAGTGTTTTCATTCAATTGTCAATACCTATCAAAGCAAGTTGTTTACCGATATCAATAGTTAGGGGAAATCAATTCTTAGCTGTGAAAAGTGATGTGATTCTGATATTTGCCAGTGCCATCACAACAAGCAGAAAAGATGATCGATTCACGCAGATGCTTCCCGTCATATTTCACACATAGGAAGACTGTTACGTAATGAAGGTAAGACCTATTTCAGTACAAAGACAAGCTCAGAAAATGCATGAATAGAATTACAACGAACAGGTGTGGAGCAATGTTTACGGCACGGCTTACGTTTTACAGATGATCAACAATTAGTACATCCTCCCGGTTACGGCTGTTTTATTCCGCATCACTAGCGAATCGGTGGACAATTGTGCGCATTGTACGTTTTTGGGAAACGACGCTTTGTCGTCACCACTAAGCAGTAAAATAAAGGTAATGACTGTAAACTATTGCGATCAGATTAGGATGCGATCCATTATTCTTATGTTACAGGCATAACCATTGTCATGGCAAGATCGATCAGCACCAGTAATTCGCTATTCGAACGGATTCCCGCAAGACTGGCAGTCCCGCAGCACGAACTAGTTTGGAATAGTTATCCCGTTGGATTTTCGGCTACGGCAGAACTGTTTCTACGACGGTCTACGGTTGACTGTAACAGACCCTATTTAAACCCGTATACACATCAAATAACGGTGTCTGGAGTGCGATGGTGAAAGGCAGGCTGTTTAAAATATCCTTGTTCATTTAGCTGGCAACTTACATAAATAAATAAATAGAATGCATTGAAATTCCGCGACTTTTAACCTCTTCTTTAACCTCATTTAACCTCAAATCAAAATAAACTTTGGGCGTAGAATTTTGAATAGAGAATAACAATACTAACATGTGAGTATGTAATCTAAAGTGTCTACAAGATGAATCGAGATTTAGTGAGTCTAAAATACGTTTTCTTAATGTTTTCCTTTGTATAAACAGCGGAATGCTAATCGAAATAAGTAACTAACTTCACTAATGAAGTATATTAACGAACATAAAATGATTCTTATGTTTTCAGATTCACAGATTTGTGCAGTTTTAATTTTGTTAAACAACATTCTACCACCAACCAAAATAAGTAAGGATTTCAAACCAACGACCCTCCTTGCCCAAAAGGATATAATACTCTTTGTCAACTCACGACAAGACATCGGTGCTAAAGTTGATGAGGCCTATTCAATGTACGCTGAGTGGGGATTACCACCCACAGTGAAATTGGTGTTTGTGGGATTTGATGCTGGATCTTTATCAGGACAGTTCTACGTTGTCTATAAGGACGTAATATACCAAGTGGAATCAGCATCTAGAGCAATGGATGTGTTGGTTAAAACTACGCTGGTGTTTGGATTGGAGTTTTCTCGAGTCACGCGGTTGGTATGGAATTTCATTTGTACACACTACTGTGAAATACCTGGATTGGCGAAGTATGCATCTGTGCTGAAATTTATCGATCTACTAAGCGAAAATCAGTAATAACCCACGATGTTCAGTTGCATGATAAGCGATTGCCCTGCGATGCTGGTATCACCAGGAGAATACGTTTTACATATTAAAGAATTTCACAAAGTACCCAGAGAATATGATTACCGTTGCACTTGTCAAAGGTGCATGCAGAAAACTACAAGTTGGTACATTTTTAAACGTCACATACTGCAACACGACAACAAATCTGATGCAGTAACAAAACAACCGAATGCGTCATCAATGAGCTACAATGAAAGTAAAATTACTGTATTAGACACGCAGCTTTTGCAGCACCTCATAAAATAACAGAAATAAATAAGTCAAAAGAAACTATTAATTTGAACCCAAAAAAATTTCTAGAGTTAGAGAAACAAGCAGTTAGTTTCACGCTCAATTTACATAGTAAAAGTAACCTCAGTAGAACAGATGTCAGAAGTATACAGAAAAATGTTAATCAAATAAACTCCCAAATTGCATCACAAATCGTCCAGTTACCTTTGAAAATTACTGATCCGCAGCTAGAATTTGAGCTTAAAACATATTTGAATAAAATGCAAAATATGTTTAATTTTATCGATACCGACCACAAACTTTTAAAATATTTGACAGAAGCAAATCTTTTCCGAACACCATCAATAAGTTTAATACTAAAGCAAGGAGTCTTTGTTCACAATTAAGATAACGATAATGATCCTATAATAGACGAAAGTAAATGTTATGTGGTAATAATGCAAATTCGATTTCAAATAAGAGAATTTTTCAAATGTCGAAATGTACTAGCTGAGACAATTGGGAAAGTGTGGAAGCAAATACGATTAAAATATGGTAATGATTGGTTGATCCCGATTTCATTATACTCGGACGAATATGAAATCAACGATTGTCTTAGCTCCCACAACAAAAAGCACGTTAGTTGTGGAGTGTACTTCTCATTTCCCACAGTACCGGTTCAGCATTTGTCGAAGTTGCGTAATATTTTCGTTGCAGCTATGATGAAGAAAGTTGATCTTAACGAATTCGGTGTGAATAGTTTATTCAGTCAGGTACTGGGTAAATTTAAAGACCTAGAAATGAATCCATTGGAATTCTCCACATGCGAAGGCAACAAGATGATAAGATTTGTTGTCACAATTTTCCAAGATGACAATTTAGGAATCCACTCGTTGCAGATGTATATGACATTCAGTGCCAACTATTATTGTAGATTCTGCCGTAGACCAAAACATGTTCTACAAACAGATTGTGTAGAGTACGTTGTTGATTCGAGAAACAAGGAGAACTATGAACTAGATCTTGCTTTGAATAATCCTTCCGAAACAGGAGTGAAGAGTAATTCAGTACTTAATACACTTCCATCCTATCATGTGACTGAAAACTTGTCAGTAGATCCCATGCATGATCTGTTTAGCGGTGGTATTTGTATTTCAGGAATTGAGGAGGTTTTAAACCATTGCATTAACAAAAAGAAATACTTAACATTAAGTGCGTTGAATGCTCATAAAAAGCAATTTTGTAAGCAGGTCTTTAACACATCGTTGAAACGTATGTCAGATATCAGCGAGACGTTTTCATCTACCAAAAAATCTAAAGTAGTATGTATCAGAGCTACTGCAAGTGAACTTAAGGCGTTTGTGCACTTTTTTACTTTAATAGTAGGTTCATTTATACCGGAAAATGATGAAGTGTGGAACTACTGCAAAATACTAATTCAATTGGTAGATATTATTCTTTCACCGACGTTAACTGAAAATGATATTGAACGGCTAAAAACACTTGTTACAACTCATCATACACAATACCAACTACTGTTTGAACAAAAATTAAAACCCAAGCACCATTTTTTGAATCATTATGGAACCGTAGCAAAACAAAACGGAATTCTAGTTAACATGATGAACTTCCGATACGAAGCAAAGCACAAGGTATTCAAAGAATACGCACGTGTGATTTCGTCACGTCGTAATATTTGTTACACTTTGTGCATAAAAGCAGCTTTACAGTTTGCTTATTATGTCCAAAATGAAATATTTTTTAGATCTCCAGAGAGCAATAATTTTCTACCATGTAGTTTAATAAGTCGATGTTATATATCTCGAGTTCCTCAACCAATACCATTTGATACATCTGTTGATATTTTTACGTCAAGACAAATACGACACATAGGCACTGACTACAAATCGGGCATGTTTTTAACATTAACAGAAATTCACTCAGTTAAATTGATAGAAATAATAGAATTCCTTTTAGTAGAAGATATTGTTTATGTCGTAGGTGAACAATGGAAGGTTGGCGAATTTAATGACCATTACCTCGCATATGAGACTACGTCTAAACTGAATATTGTAAACATCATTAGATTAAGCAGTTTTGATGGCCCTCCAGTATCTATTCACAATATCATGAACAAACTTTTGTTTCGAAAATCTGAAGAATTCTCGTCAATGGAAACGGAAGATGATTAGTGGTTAAATTGCATAGTACTAAAAATAATCTGTCATAAATTTGAATAAAGAAAATGTATCATATCCCTTGTGTTCTGTACAAATATCACGCATGGCTTTATTATTAATATATTTTGAGTAAAACGAGAGTAAAAAGTAACTGTACAGAGTTCGTTTAACATATGAGTCACATATGTTTCATTTATAATGGCACATACCATTTATCAGCATAAATGAATAAATACAATTATCCATGCACTTTATTTATGTGTGCGTTGCATATAAACAAAAAGAGTCTCGGAATTTCTACTTTTATGTGTACGAATAATACAGTATATGTGCCTAGCTTGATTGCAAAAATATATATGTCATGCATATATATTTGATATGGAAATTCAGCTAAGTGTAGGAATCGAATTAGTGCCAACGGCTGAAAATAAAGAAATAAAAAACAAAATCTTATTAGTTCCTCATAGCCTGTCCATGATACTGGATTAAGATTTGGTTTGCAAGAACCTATTTTTTTATTATCACTTTTTTCCGGCAAAGCCAGTCAAATAGAACAAATCGATATTTCAACTTTGATGACAGCTCTGTTTTGGGAACGTCCATTAATTACGTCACGCAAAAATTGACTTTTTACAACCCCCTCCCCCTTTGTCACGTTTTTTGTATGGACCTTCAAATTTTTTTGTAAGGATCGTCACGTTTTCCCAACCCCCCCCCCCCTCCCCCCTTACTGCGTGACATAATTAATGGACCTTCCCTTTCATGCATTTTTTTTAATCGCACTGGAATAAGAAAAGAACTTAAAAGTATTCATTTTTTTGGGATTAACAAGTAGGCACTTTTTGACGTATGGAGTCTGTCAGAAGATAAGCTCGTAGTAGAATTTAAAGGAATTTGCTCGCGTTTACTAGCAAAAATTTGACAAAGTGTTTCAATGTTTTATTTTTTATTTTTTAAAAAGTGATCAAGTGTTAATTTTAAATTCTCCTAGTTTCCCAATCACAACCGTTCTACTAATACGCTCAAAAAAGTTTTTTAAAATAGTGTTTTAAAAATAAAGTAAAAGTATGGAGTACACTGAACCAAATAATCTTATGAATTTCATAAGGTTCAACTTATGAACGATGCTTAGGAATTTCATAAGGCTGACTTATGAATGGGATTCGTTTAACCCGACGTTGTTCTTATACGCCTTTAAGCTTTCCTGATTACAAGTGTTAATATATACTAGTGGGCAAGTCACTAGACCCGCAACCAGAGTATATGACCACAATATATGTTAATTGGGCCATCCACAATAGAAAAGGAAAGGTTGCTATGTATCTTAGCTGTAGAAAAATCACTATTTCTCGAACAAATTTGAGTCATTTACTATTAATTGTATTGTTTCACAATTGTTGAAAATCCTAGCATATAGAGTGTAGATAGCATATATAATTGTAGATCAATTGTAATGACAATAAATATGCATTTTTCATTTATCTGATTCACGAACAATGAGAATCGTGATCGGATATAAATTTTAATGTTACTTTATATTATTTAATTGTAATTGTATGGTTATTTTTATCCGGGGGGGGCACATCCGTTTCGCGGACAATAATATGC